>PVJO010002023.1:0-154076 GCA_004026905.1 Hystrix cristata
ATAACAACTGCAGGCTCCATACACATGTCTTGCTTACACCGATAACATGTATATTTTGTTTTCTAGTCCTTTTTTGTAGGGCACAGCTGATACCTTTTTGTTTTTCCTATTATCGTAGTGGGTCTTTGTGATGCTGGGCTTACCTCCTCATCTGTCACCTCACCAGTGTGTGCCATAATTTTTTTGAGTAGTTTTCTTGTGTATGTGTTATTTTCTTTGTAAACTACCAAACTTTGTATCCCACATATGTTTAGGATTGAGTAAAACACAACCATCAGTCAACACTTTGTATTTCAAATGACATCATAGTTGCTGCATAATTCATCAATAACATCTATTCTGCCTTTGGTTTTATTGTAGGAAGTTACCATCTCAGGCTTCAGTTTTGTGGAGGTTTCTCTATCAGTATTTCCATCATGGTACAATGTTGACAAGTTGACATCAGCAGTACCAGTTCATTTTTCTTTGGCATATACAAGGCCAATGTTATAGCTTTCTGAAAACCAAAGATTATACTATCTGACTGTTCTGAAATTGCAACATTTCATTTTGAATTTCAGCTTATTTCTTGCATACAGTTCCCATGCTGGTCAACTTGTGCTGTTAGCAAATGTAACATCAATTGGAAACTGGTAAACCAATTGTTAAATGTCACATTCTGATTAGTTTGGGAGATAGGAGCAACAAGTCTTTTCACAACACCATTCATTTTATTATTATATGAATAAGGGCCTTGTGGCTGAGTTCTAGGATTAACTTCTAAATTGAACACATAATATCTTCGTACCTACAAGGGCATACATTTTTCTGCCATATTTTGAAGGTTTTTTTTTGACATATACAGCCTAAAGCTACAGGAGCCACAATATGCTTCTAGGTGTTCATCAGTAGTCATGTATTCAGATGGTGTGTGAATTTCTTGACAGTTACTCAGAAACTGTTCAAACAATGAGCAGACAGCAGCTAGATTATCAGTTCTTTTTCCCTCTTGGTGAGTGCTTTAGTCATCAGACCTCACAAAATTTTGAAGGAAACCAAATCACTGTTATTCTACAAACCTGAAGCCCACAACCATGTCTTTTCCATCTCTAAGTCTTTTCCATTCCTATGATTTTAATAAGATAAAAGTCATGCTAAAAGAGTAGCAAAACCTATGAATGCTTTCAGTTCAGCTCTTGAGGTATCATAATAAACACATTTTTTGAGTATGGCTATCAGTGCATACAAAATGTTTTACTTGTATCTTTTTTTTTTTTTTTTTTTTTTGGTGCCAGGGATCAAACTCAGGGCCTTGTGCTTGCTAGGCAGGTACTCTAACCACTGAGCTAAGTCCTCAGCCCTGTATTTTATCATTTGTGTATCTCATAACATCTTGTAGCATCTCGTCAGTTACAAACAACTTCCAACACTGAATGGCAGTGATGGCATTCCACCCACTAGGTTTCATCCCTGCCAAGATCCTCACTGTATTTTCCCACTTAGTTCTAACACTACATTGTTCATTTGGTTGCGTGACCATTTTGTAGCATTTTTGACTAGTCAGATATGTACTAACACTGTTGTTGTGTCATCTGAATCTAGAGGTCCTTCCCTGTATCTGTCTGTATCAGTCGATTCTTGCTCCATTTCACTGTTACAGGAACTCTGGCTCACACGGCCAATGTCAAATCCTAAATGCACATCTGTTGCTGCTTTGGAGCTCCTGTACACACCTTTCCTTCATCTGGCAAGTGGGTGAATGTACAGATGGGTTCCTGCTTTTCCCAAACCCAGCTACTGTGAGCCACACCCACATTTCATTATGGTACAGTACATGTGTATATAACAGATGAATGGTGTGGGTATATTTTACCCCATATAATGCTCAGGTACACATACCCAAAACCTGCTACATGGAGTGCAATGCAGGTATAAATCCTGGTTTTTTTCACTTTTGCTCACATGCACACAACTTGCTCTTTGTCTTACCAAATGAGTAAACGCAAAGATTGCTCCCTGTATCCCCCAGGCACAGCTCCTGAGATGTTCAGCTACTACAATGCTAAAGTAGAAAAGTATGTGATGTGTTTTTTACTCTGGAGGCTATGCCTTGAGGGTTTTAAAGACCAAATTTCTAAATTCATCTCAATTCAGCAAATATTTATTTTTGGGTGCCGGAGATCAAACTCATTGATCTACCATTGAGCTAAATCCCCACCTCCAACAAATATTTATTGAGTGTATACTTTACGCAGTAAATGCATGTATAAGGTTGCTGTAATGGAAACAAACAAAAGTATAATACAGTCTCTGTTTTCAGTAAGTTTAAAATTACTGGTGGAAACACACGCAACTAGCAAATACATAATTAAACAAATGCCATAATAAAGGTAGAGTATAAAAAATATTACTTGTTCTTCCCCTCTAGCGAAGTTGTTCAGGGTTATCCTATTTTTCTTTCCATACTTACTTTTGTAATTCTGTAAGTCTTGTTACTTCCAAAATTTTTCAAACTGTCCCAGAATAATTCATAAACATCACAATGTGTCAATACCACAACAGAAAAATGTGAAGATCAGAAAACTAAATATACTCCAGATACCTATTTATATATAAGATGGTAAGTAGAAGCTGACAATACTTATTCAAGAAATATTCACTCTTCAAAGTTCTACCTCCACCGGGTTGGGGATTTAGCTCAAGTGGTAGAGCGCTTGACTGGTAAGTGCAAGGCCCTGAGTTCAATCCCCAGCACCAAAAAAACCCCCCAAAAAACAAACAAACAAAAAAACCAAAAAGCAAAACAAAATTCTACCTCCACCATTGACTCTTTTGATTGCAATACTGGGGATAGAACCCAGAGGGTACTCTACTACTGAGCTATATACCTCCAGTTATTTTTTGGGGGGGGTGCTGGGGATTGAACTCAGGCCCTTGTGCTTGATAGGCAAGTGCTCTACTCCTTGAGCTAAGTCCCCAACCCCCTCTTTTGATTGATAAAGCAAATAAACCAAAGAAACTGCACATAATTGAACAACTTCCTTAAAAAACTTAAACTGGATGTGGTGGCCCATGCCTGTAATTCCAGTACTCCGGAGGTTGAGGCAAGAGAATTGGTGGGTATTCAAGACCAGCCTGAACTGCATAGTGAGGCCCTGCCTCAACAAAACGAAAGTTTTAAAAAGGCTGGTGATACAACTCAGTGTGAAGACCCTGGTTCAATCCCCAGCATGGAAAAAGAAAAAAACAAAACAAACAAAACAGTCACAAAAACCCCTAACAAAACTAATTAACCTAACTTTATTTTGTTTTGTTTTGTTTTTGTGACAGAGTCTTACTATGCGGCCCAGGTTGATCTTGAACTCACAATTCTCCTGCTTCAGCTTCTGGACTGCTAGAAATACAACAGACTGTTAAGGATCATTTCTGATGTATTACTGCTCTGTCTCATCCATATGTAATCTTTTAGACTCTTAATTATTAGGAAATATTAATATAAAATACTTAAGATCTCCCCAGAGTACTCTGTTGTCTTAAGATCAATCTCCAAGTGCAAAAGAATTCACTAATGTTAAAGGACAACTAGAGCTAAAAGCACATGCTTCAGCTCCATCAGGTAGACCAAGGGTTTGATCCCTAGCACCACCAAAAGAGAAAAAAGTTGAACAAAGACATTAGTGCTGGGAGTGTAGCTCAGTGGTAGAGTGCTAGAGTTTGCTTAGCAAGTGTCAGTCTCTGGGTTCCACCCCCAGCATCACCAGAAGAAAAAAAAAAAAAAGATAAAAACAGATACTATAAAGTCATGTTTTTAAAAAAAGGATTTCACAAAGATCGGTTATATGAACATGTTAAATTCTCAGTAAGGAGAAAGAGAATAGTTAGGAAGCCAATTCTTATGAACTACTACTTTCCTTTAAGAATTAGCCTCTTATTCTCTGCTAGAAGTCTAAAATTTCAGGGCCGTGAGTACATCCAAAAAATGAATTTGGCAAAAACAAACAAACAAAAAAAACAAACAAAAATGAATTTGGTCTGGGGACCATTAAAAAAATAGACAGAGTACAATTTTGATTAACAAGTTCAATTTTAAAATAAAGGATATACAGTCTGAAATATAACTAAAAAGCTGAGTATGGTGGCACATGCTTGTAATCCCAGCACTCAGGAGGCTGAGGCAGGAGGAACACCTTGAGTTTGAGGCCAACCTGGGCTGTACTGTGAGCTCGAGGCCAGCCTGAACTACACAGTTAATAAACAACACGGTGACAAAACAAAACAAAAATATATATGCACATACACACACATATACACACACTATATATATAACTAAAGATTAAAAGTAGCAAGACATATTAAACATAAAATTGCTTTACATTTGAGAACTTTACCAGAGTTCGACCCCCCACACCAAAAACAAAAAACGAAACTTTAATATCCTCAAACAATTTAAATTGGCTACTACGGCAGAAAGACTTCTAGCCATTAAAAAAAAAAAAAAAATACAGTAGCTGTCTCCTACCCAAGCAATAGATGAGGGGGGTGTCCCTTCCACAGCACTAGCACTATTACATAATAATAGTAATAGTAGTGACTGAGTGCTAACAGGCATTGTTCTGATGTGTATTCAATTAATTCTCACAAAAATTCATGAAATAAGTATTACAATATTTTCAAATTAAGAAATTGAGCCACAAGGAAGCCAGCTAATAGTAAATTCAGTAAAAATTCCACATGACTATTTACATAAACCTGGTAGAGCCACAGCCGAAAACAAGACTCAGAAAATCAGACTCAAAAACCTCTGCTTACCAGCACTGGTAAGATGAAATATTCACAAATCATAATAATTGTTGTATAAAAGATTACCAAATCTGCACCTCTCATCTCTGTAAGTCTCACCAAAAGAAAGGCACCTGGGCTGGCGATTTAGCTCAGTGGTTAGAGTGCTTGCCTTGCAAGCACAAGGCCCTGAGTTCAGTCCCTGGCACCACAAAAAAAAAAAAAAAAAAAATCAAGAAAGGCACCTGACAGACTCTTCTTAGGGGGAGAAAAAGAGACCAGGCTCTATTTTAGCTTCCACAGCACCTCACTTCTACCTTGACGTGAATTACCTCTTGGTTCATTTCAACATCCCAATTACCAAACCAAACACATACAAAAAACCCATGAACTTAAGAAATGTATTGGTTATGAAAATGTATGTTTAAAAAAAAAAAGAAAATATGTTTAACATTTTCTTACTATACTGATGTGATAGCTTGGGGCTCTCGAGCCAGACTGAAATCCTGGCTCCATGACCAACTGGCTGTATGACTTAGAGCAAGCTACTTATGCTTCAGGTTTCTGTAAAACGGGAATAACAATGGTATATATGCAGTGTGAGTGTATATGCTTATAAATAAAACATGGTGCTTATTGTGTACCAGGTACTGCTTTAAGCCATTTGCACAGGTCTACTGACTGTAACACAGCAAACACTATTACTATGACCTCTGTACAAAAGAGGCACTGACAAAGTAATTTTGTCAGTGACAGAGCAGGATTCCCATAAGACAGTGTGTCTCTGGATTCCAGCTGTTTACCACTAGGAGTACAATCCTCATGGGGTTATGAGGAAAAACAGTTAAAACATATAAAAATCCCAGATCAGTGGCTGGTAGGTAGTAAACAATAAATATCCATTGTTATACGATTTCTTGGCTTTAGCTCAAAAGATTCCTCATTTTTTCAAGCTTAGTGACTAGCACTTAGGCAAGTCTTGAAGCCAAATCTATTATTGCTGATAATTTAGTTAATTCACATATTAGGCTCTGATTTGCAGCAATCCTAGAAACCAAGGTACTTGACTTTCAACCAAAAACTCCAGATAAGCCACAACAAAAAAGAGAAACGAAAAAAAGAAAAACGAAAAACAAAACAACAACAACAAAAAAGAGAAACAAAACAAATAGAAATCAGTAACAACCAAAAGAATGTGTCTGGACTGGGCATTATCCTAAATACTGTCCTTGGAATCAGGTTATTTATTTTTCAAGTAGCCGAAAAAGGGCAGGCAGAGTTTTCTACATCCAATACCATAACTCAAATCCCAACAAAAATGGGAATAACTTTTAGACCTGCTAAGCCAACCAGAAGCTAGCGCCTCGCGAGCATTAGATCTCAACGTTTCAACGGAATCACCAATCTTCCTCCTCTTTATGTAACCAGCACCAAACCACAAACCACACTTTTCCAATAAGTGCTGGATCCTCAGACTTTTCCTGGCTTCTCAGCAATCCATGTAAATCTCTTCCTCGGTTTTACTCCTGCCTTTTTTTTTTTTTTCTTCCCCTAATTAGCTAACTATGTTGATAGGGAGAACTGTGCCTTTCTAGACACCACCTAATACAGCACATCTGAGCCGGGCATGGTGGCTCACATCTGTAAAGCCAGCACTCCAGGAAGCTGAGGCAGGAAGATCGCAATTTGAGCTCATCCTGAGCAACTCAGATCATGTCTCAAAATTTAAAAAATGTAGGAAGGGCCGCAAATGCAGCTCAGTGCAGAGATCCTGGTTTCAATTCCCAGTACTACTTAAAAAAAATAAAGAAAGAAAGAAAGCCCACATCTGAAGATGCAGTCCCTCTTCTGACAGGCGGTCCGAGCTGCGCCTGCACATGGCCGGGCTCAGGGCTCGGGGCTCGGGTTTTCACCGCTCGCAGACCCAGCCCGGCTCCGAGACCTTTCTCCGGAAAGACCGGCTAAGCGGACCTGTCCACTCGCTCCCGACGACGTCCACGGCGGTTCTCAGGAAAACCCACCGAATCTTCATCACAAAGAGCCGGGTGAGAAAGCGGGCTGCACACCCGCAGACCCTTGGCCCACAGCGCCCCGCCTCCGTACCCCTCTTCAGGCGAAGCCTCCGCAAAGGGGACGCAGCACCAGCTCCCGGCCCCGCCCACTCGCACGCGAGCTCCTTGGGCCGCGCGGCCAACGTCCCGACCCGCGGACCGCGCGCCAGCCCCTCCCCTCCCCCACCCGCCCGCTTCGCCTCAGCCCCTCACCCAGAGACATATCGATTTTGTCCAGGTTCTCATTGCTGCGGGCTTTCGGGGGCGGCGACGGTGTCGCCGTAGCTCCCACCAACCGGGTACCAAACCGGTTCATAGCTCGGAGACGTCGCACTGAACGGTCAGCCGGTAAGGCCGGAGTCGCAGGCCCGCCGCCTCCCACTCGCGCACGTAGACTGGCCGTACCGCGGGTGCGCGCACGCGCGCTGGCTGCGTCCTCGCGCTCCCACCCGCGGCCGCGGGCGGGGGAGGGGCTATCGAGACGAGCTGCGGGCCAGAGCGGTCCGCGCCTGCGCTACTGCTCCGCGCTCCTTAGGAAGCTGAGGTGGTGCCTAGGCCTCCTGCGCCGACGAGGGTTACTACTGCTTTAGCTGTTTTGACTTTCGGCCCCAGTTGGAGGACGGCAGCCCTTATGCACCTCAAAAGCACATGCCTGAAATGATATAATCCTGCGGGTCCCTCCTGCTGCAAAAAGGTCCCCAGTGCTCGGGTGCACGCTCACCTTGCACACGCTGCAATGCAGCCCGGACCCCGCCAGCGCATGTTGCAGCGCTGCGTCCCAGCTCCCTTCTCCCCGGTGCGCTCCTCCACCCGCAGTGCCCGAACGCAGAGGCTGCAGTGACCATTTCTGCGTCACTTTAAAAATAAGAGTACATGGTAACGTTTGCCGTATCCGCACCACCCGGCATTCCGCTCTCAAAACGCTGGGCTCGGTCCTAACTACGTTAGTAAGACCTCATCTTTCCTTGGGAGGGTAAGTACCTCTGCTTTTGTAGCTGTGTTTTTATCTAATTCATTTGCGTTGGGAACGGATAGGAGGATTCTTTTTTTTCCCCCTAATCATCCTTATGTGAGCACTTACTAATGTTTAGTGGATTCCTGTTTAATAACTCCTCCCTTCCCCATTTACGAAGTGGGATCTTTTCTGACCTTCTCCCACAAAGCGCTTGTGTAGAAGCATTTAGGATACTTAATCCTCTAACAATTTAAAAGTATCTGAGACATTTGGGTCTAAGGAATAAAACAGGGACAGGTATTCTGTCCGCCTGTACATCTCTGCCACCTTTTTCTCCACTTCCTAAAATTTCTTTACAATAGAAACGAGCCAGAGCTTTTCAGTGGCCTAAAGCATCTCAAAACCACAGTAGCCTATGCTTAATTTAGTAATGTCACAATGTCATGTGGTTTCCAACTTCAGTGACACATTTTACTATTTTTTGCTTGGGGATCTCAAGTCTTAAAATATTTCACATTATGCAAATTGTGTTTAATAACTTATTTTACAGTTTTTATTAACAAAAACTCAGCTATGTCTCATTTCACCTTTTGATGAATTCAAAGCCAAGACTGCAGTGACAATTTTTGGGTCACCTTAACAATAAAATTACATGTACATGTTTTCCATATGGGTAGCATGGATGAAACACAGAGCTACCCCACTGAGTTATGTTTCCGGCTAAGGAAAGAAACATGACTTTTTTTTAGTCTTATTTTTAAGAAATGTATGGTTTTATTGGACTTTTGGAAATATTACAAGTAACTCCTTTTTCTCTTAGGTCAAGTTGGTAGGTATTCTTCCCCATGACAAAAGAGTAGATCAGCCTAGAACATACCTATCAAGGGGTACAAAAAACTTTAATGGTGGAGGAAGGTTTGAATTGAGATAGACCCAGAAACATTATCTGGCATGTGAAGGAGAATAGCACATATGCCCTTGGCACAAGGTGCTTTGTTTTATTACTCCACACTGTAGCCTCCGCCCTTCTCTGGACTGCTAACAACTGGGGAAAACTGGGTTATAGAGATAAAAATCAGTAGGAGTCCTGATGGTACCTTTTTCATTCATTTTAGTCATTCACCACGTGATCTTGGGAGAGTCTATAGGCCTTACCTCTAAAACAAGAAAGTAGTGATACTAAGTACAGTACATAAATTGTGCTAAGTTGTCTCTCAGATTCCTTACAGTTCTAAAATCCTCTATGTGCAAGACTTTTGTGCACATTAGCCTTCTCTGACTAGAAGTAACTTCTACAACCTCAGTTCATTCGTAGGAGTAAATAACAAGAGAGGAATATTAGGTTAGGCACCTAATTTTATGTAAGAAAATAGAGTTTGGAAGCTCTTTGTACTTCACATTTTTATAGGGCAGGTGACAAAAATGCCAAATGTATACAATCTTCCCTGTCACAAATATAATAAAGATTCCCTCTTATCTTGGTCTTATTTCCAAAAGTGAAGCCCTATCCCCAAGCCCAGTGACAGCAAATCTTTTAGAGACCGAGTGCTCGAGCTGTAACCCAAAGCCCACTTATTTATTGCCACAAAGTGCCAACACTGCAATTAAACTCGAATACTGAGGTTTTAGTTTAGAAAAACAACTCATACAGTAACATCTTTTGTTTTAAAAGACAAACACAGCCGGGTGTGGTGGCGCACGCCTGTAATCCCAGCACTGGCCGAAAGTTCGAGGCCAGCCTCGGCTACACTGTGAGCTCAAAGCCAGCCTGCACTACATAGTAAGACCCTGTCTCAAAAACCCAAAAAGAAAAGAAAAGAAAAACACAATAACATGTGTGCCATAGGTTGGCCATCACTAGCTAGCTCCTTAGTTTTAGAGGGACATGCCCCAGTATTTCATTAAGCAATTCTTGCTATTGTGTTTTGGAGTTTCAAGTTTCCCCAAGGGTGAAACTCAGAGTTGCAGTGCAATTTCCCAGATTCCAAAGGGAAAAGCAAGAATGTGAGTGAGACATTGTGGGTAATAATAGGTCTATAGATTGGTTACACACAAAACAAAATAGCAACTTGAGAAACATACAGCAAAAACAAAGAAGAAGACAAGCCAAGAAATCAGAATTGGGACCTGCCCAAGATATCGACCTGTCAGCAGCTATAAGGGCTGGAGTTAAAAGGTCAACTTTGTAATTTTCTGGGGCGAGAGTCAGCTCTTCACTTAATCATGTATTCATTGAGCATCAGGCATTGTAACAGGCCCTGGGGATGATGTGGTAAGGAAGATAGATGCAGTCCCTAACTTCATGTAGCTTGCAGAGCAAAATGTATTTTCTGAGCACCTGCTATGAATAAGGCTCTGTGCTGGACACCGAGCAGACAGCCTTTACCAGGTGTACAGCAATTCAGCAGCTGCATCAAAGTCAAAATAAACAGAATCTGAGCAGCATCCCTTTTAGAGGCTTGATTTCACAGAGTATATGTAAGACAACATCTAAAATGGCCAGGGGAAATATAAAGAGCCGGTTAAATTTGGATTTCAGCTAAACAACAAACAATTGTTTCAGGTAAGCAGCAATTTAAAAAATATAGTGTTTCCTGTATCATTAGGATATATTTATACTAATTATTAATTTGTCTGAAACTCAAGTTGAAAAAAAAAGAAATTCAAGTTTAATTGGAAATCATAGGTTTTATATACTAAATCTGGCAACCTTAACAACTCCATACTTTCCTATTAACACTTCCTGACTCTTCACAATGGGTAGAAATCTACATTCTCTTCAAAGGTAAGCACAGCTCTTAATACATTTCACTCCTTTGGGGGAGGAGTGCTGGGGTTTTCTTACTTTTTTTAAATGAGTTTAATACATCTTTTAAGTTTCCCTTTTCTCAATTTTATTGAGATATAATTGATAGACAATAAAAGATATTTCAGTATGCAATTTATACAGATGTGCAGTGCATAATCTGTGAATACACCACCATAATGAAAATAATAAATATGTCCATCATTCCCAAAAGTTTTCTTGTGCTTCTTTGTAATCATTCTTACCTACTGATTAGACAACCACTGATCTGCTTTCTGTCACTATAGATGAATTGGCATTTTCTAGAATTTTATATGAATGGAAGAATACAGTATATGCTTTTTTTTTTTTTTTTTTGGTGTTGCGGATTGAACTCAGGGCCTTGTGCTCACAAGGCAAGCACTCTAACCACTGAGCTAAATCCCCAGCCCAGTATATACTTTTATTTTTTTTTTTTTTTGGTGCTGGGGATCAAACTCAGGGCCTTGTGCTCACAAGGCAAGCACTCTAACCACTGAGCTAAATCCCCAGCCCCCAGTATACACTCCTTTAAATTGAACTATTTCGTTACCTTAATTGTTTCTAATCTTTATCCCTTTTTTCTTTTTCTTGCCTTATTGCATGGAGCGGGGATTCTGGTACTGTTATGCTTTGTGTCTAGATGTACCCCCACAGCCTCATGTGGTCATAAGTGGGGCTGGATCTAGAGTGTGTGATTACTAAATTAATCCACTGATTGCTTTGGCATAGTTCTGGTGGGATCAAGAATATGATGCTAGGATTAAGGACATTAGGATAAGGGTGGGAGTTCTACCCACCCTAAAGCCAGGCAGCCTGGATAAAATATAAGGGGATGGCAAGAGGCTTGCCTACCCCCTTGCCTGCCTTGCTGCCTTCTGCCTGTCTGCCCTGCCACCCTGCCTTGGATCCAGCTGACTGTGGACTGAAACCTCTATGAACTGTGAGCTAAATAAACCTTTCTTCCCCTAACCTTGGGTGTTGAGTATTTTGTCTCAGCAATGAGGGAAAAGTAACTAAGACAAGTACTATGTTTAATCAGTTGTGAAAGTCAGTGCTTTATTCTCAAGCCTGGAGGAAAAGCACAGTCTTTCACCCTTCAGGATGATAGATTTTTTTTTTTAGATACTTTTATTAGGTTGAGGTAATTCTCTTCTGCTCCTGGTTTGCTGAGTTATAATTATGAAAGAATTTTGAACTTTTCATCCTTTTGCTGCATCCGTCAAGATGATCAAATGGTTTTTCTTTTTTAAATTTACTACTATGGTGAATTATATTGACTGATTTTCAAATGTTTCATTTTGAAGTAAACCTACTTGATCATAGTATGTTATCCTTTTTATGTATTGTTGTATATAATCTGTTAATATTTTGTCAAGGATTTTGTCTTTTTGTTTTTTGAGACAGGGTCTCACTACGTAGTTCAGGCTGATTTTGAACTCACTGTGTAGCCAGGCTGGCCTCGAACTCCTGGCAATCCTCTTGCCTTAGCCTCCTGAGTGCTGGGATTACAGGCACAGGCGCGTGCCACCATGCCCAGTTTAGGATTTTGTCCTCTCAAAGTGATACTGGTATGTAACTTCCTTTTCTTGTAATGTCTGATTTTTGCTTTTCAGAAGAGTATATCTAGAATTCATATCTCGATGTGTATTTTACTGGCATAAGGGAGTGGTATAATTTGTAATATGTATTTGTTAGGTGTAATAACTACTTACTAAACTGGGTGTGATGGTGCACACCTATAATCCCAGCACTTGGGAGGTTGAGGCAAGAGGATAACTGTGAGTTTGAGGCCAGCCTGGGCTACATGTTGAATTCAAAACCAGCTGAACTACATAGTGAAGCCCTGTCTCAAAAATAATGCCAGAATGTGGTTTGGGGATTTAGCTTACTGGTACAGTGCTCGCCTAGCAAGCTCAAGGCTCCAAGTTCAATCTCCAGCATGCACCCAAAATATCTGGATATAATTACTACTTATAAGTTATTGTACCAAGTTCCTTTGAGCTACTGAGATATATATATATATAGTTTTCTAATATACATATATGTTTACTTCTTTTTTTTTTTCCTGCTGAGTTCTCATTCTACCCCTTTTGCCAATGCTTTCTGCAATAGGAGGTTTTTGGGGGCCACTTTGCTGGAGCTTTTTATTTCTCCTGTGCTTTGCTTCTTTTGTTTGTTTTAACCTTCTTCGGGGTGGGTGCTGAAGATTGAACTCAGGGCCTTGCACTTGCTAAGCAAGCACTCTACCACTGAGCTGAATCCCCAACCCCCTGTTCTAACCTGTTGCTGCTCTATTCTTCTGCCTTTTAATCTGTTTTCTTTTTTTTTAATGTTTTCATTTGTTTTTTTTTTTAAATTTTTTAAAATTTTTTGGAGCCAGAGATCAAACTCAGGGCCTTGTGCTTGCTAGGCAAACACTCTAACCACTGAGCTAAATTCCAAGCCCAGTATTCATTTGTTTATTCATTCAGCAAACAGTTTGAGTTCCTACTACATAGAAGATAGTGCTACCGTAGATGCCGAAGATATAGCAGAGACCCGACAGACATGGTTGCAGGGATAGCTGATGCTATAGGAGTCAGGAGCCTCTGGAGGAACCTGCACACCCTTGCTGGCCAGTGTAAAGGACCATTGCCACTGTCAGAGTCCCTCCATCAGTGTTCTCAGACCAGGGAATGTGCTTTGGGTAAGGAGAAAGGGAAGGAGAATTCTTCCTGAGCTCAGGGATGTGGTCTCTCAGCTCACATGTTAAATGGTGTTGCCTTCCCGGGGAGCTGGGGATCTTCATCAGTGGGGGTCTAGATCCACTCCCTAAACGACCTTGCAGAATTTTCCAAAAACGAAACACATTTACACAAACCACAAATCTCCCTCTAGTTGGGTAAGAATTTGTTTCTTTTTAAAAAGCTATCCTCAATTCGTGCTAAATAGATGGTCCAGGAAACCTGAGCGGCCAGCTGGATCAGAGCGTCGTGGGGCCTGTGGGCAATGTTCTTCTTTCTCTCAGGCTGCTCCTTGTTGCTCCTCAGCTTCTGTGCTCTGGGGTACAGAGCCCATGCTGCTCTGGGGACTCACTTTCTTCTCTCACCCTCCACAGAGGGTCCTTTCTTCTGGCCCAGCTTAATCCAGCTAGAGGTGTAGGGAGCTGGGACAGGGAAAAGTGGAACTTTCGTCAACTATTGAGGTTTTGTTGTATCCAGAAATAAGTTTCTATTATTTTTAATACTACAAATTCTGAATTTATATGCTAGCAATTAATTGTAGGCTGACAATAAACTTTCCCAGCTGAGCATGGTGGCACAGCCTGTAATCCCAGCACTTGGGAGGCTGAGGCAGGAGGAGTGCTGTGAGTTTGAGACCAGCCTAGATTATGTAGTGAGTTCTAGGCCAACCTGAGCTACATAAGAAGACCTTGTCTCAAAAAAACCAGAAAAAAAAAGCGGGGGGTAGCAAGTGCAAGGCCCTCAGTTTGATCCCCAGCAACCCCCCAAAAGCTTTCCTATATAATAGAATGAACAAACCATTACTAAATGCTTAGGGTGGAAATGTTACTGTAAAGACAAAATTAAAACCAGATAATTAAAATTTGGCAAAAAAATTATTTTTGGTGGTGGGGATGGAACTCTGGGCCTCTTGCATGTTAGGTAAATGATATACCACTCAGGTATACCTTCAGCATGCAAAGTGTTTAAACTGTGTATGGCTAAAAGAAAAAGAATTTTGATAAATCAGTACATTTAGTAAATCAATCAATCAGTCATTTGGCAAGATTGGCTACAAAACACTTACAAATGCCAGACTACAGGGAAAACAAATTAATTTAAAAATATGTACAAAATTAATCATTATAAGCTAAGAAATTTTCATGTCGAACACTTTTTATTATATCAACTAGGATGCAATAATAAAAAACCATAGTAAGACCCTTGCCTATTTTTAAACATTGATCTTGATGAAACTTGCAAAAATAGTACAAAAAATACTCATTAATACTTAGCTTCACCAGTTATCAAAGTTTTGGCACATTTACACAAATAATGAGTAGATAGATATAATTATTATTGTTGTTGGATGATTTGAGAGGTCACAGAGATCATGATTCTTTAGAATATATCATTAAAAATGGGCTGGGGATTTAGTTCAGTGGGTAGAGTGCTTGCCTTGCAAGCACAAGGCCCTGAGTTTGATCCCCAGCACAAAAAAAGAAAATGTTCTTTAACACATGCTTTTTAAATAATACTTTTTAGGAATACAGGTAGATGCAAAAAAAAAAAAAACTAGATAACAAAAGAAGTAGTAGAATCATACACAGGGACTTAGGATCATGACACTATGGGATAAGGGAAAACAGAGGAATAGGATTGGGGGGGTTGTGGATGTATGGCCAATATAAGTTATTGTCATGTTTACCAGTTGCTTTAAAGAAAATATGTGTAAACCTAGACCTGGATATATGAGGAAAATCCTGTTTTCCAGAACTTTTATTACAATTTTTAAGATTTCGTGATAAAGCTGACTTTCAAGTAAATGTATCTCACAGATCATGCTGCACTAATTTAAGATCATATTGTATGGCTCAAAGCAGAAGGTAGTGAAATCCCAGTGACTAACACTGTCCCTTTCTTAAGTGTAATCGTTTGGTAGGAAAATATGAGAAAGTTTGAAAAAAGAGTATTTTTATGTAAACAAAATCATAATTCTCATGAGAAGGCTCATGTTACTTTTAATTTACAAAGAAATGTTCACAAGTTTAAAAATTCCTAAAAGCCATGTTAATTTTTAAGTCATTAGTTTTCATGGAATTATGTTTGATCCCTTCCTCTCTCTCATTTTGCTGTAAGATTCAGTCCTTTGAAAATTAATGCTGGCATTGGGGATTTAGCTCAAGTAGTAGAGCGCCTGCCTGGTGCAAGGCCCTGAGTTTGATCCCCAGTACCCCCCGCCAAAATTAATGCTGATTCTATCACCTTAATATTGTTGTAGTTTCAATCACCTTGTTCTCATAGCCAGTGCTCTGGTTTAGGACTGGGTTTTGTTTGGCCTGTGTGATGTTTAAATATTTATTTTTGAGACAAGGTCACACTATGTACTCCAGGCTGGCCCTGAATTTGCAATCTTGCCTCAGCCTTTCAGGTGCTGGATTACAGGTGTACACCACCACACCCAGCTAATTTATTAAAACTTTATTGCCAACATTCAACAAATAGGAAACTGTACTTAAAAGTGTAGATTTCAGCTTCTTTTGAAAACTCAAGAGCATCTTGTAACCCTAGGCCCATATGACAACCTTCAATTACAGTTAAAGTGAGACTTCCTTTCTTGGGCAAGGCCTGAGCTTTCCAGTTGAGATTTTGTTTTGTTTTGTTTTGTTTTTTAAAATATGGTCTCACTATGTAGTTCAGGCTGTCCTTGAGCTCACTATGTACTCCAGCCTGGCCTCAAACTCACAGCAATCCTGCCTCGGCCTCTGGAGTGCTAGGATTACAGCCATGCACTACCAAACCTGGCTACAGTGCCGAATTTTTGCCACTCTGTTGTTTCTTACAACTGGAATGCTTCAGTCATTGGCATTACCTGCTCAGACTCTCTAAGGGCTCCCAGGATGTCTATTCTTCCACCCTTACTTCTAATAGAACACATACCCATTTCCTCTCCACATTATCAAAGATTTCTAAACAATTGTGATCAAAGCACTTGATTTGCATATCCTTGACATAGTGTATTCAGGATAAAATCCAAACTCTTTAAAATGGCACTTAGTGCCTCCATCTGCCTGGCACCACAATGCCCACACCATTCTGTTCCCTATGCCTTCCCAGCTTTGCTTACTACTCAAAATCAGCAGTTTCCAAATGAGCACACTTCTTTGTGTCTGCCTGAGCCGTTCTCTTTTCTTTGTTTTTTGATTAACTCATACTTATCCTTAAAAACTCTACCCTGACATTAATCCTCTAGGAAACCTTTCCCCAAAACCTTTTCCATATGGTGTGGTCTTGGGGATCAAACCCAGGGTCTTCGCACTGAACTACATCCCCAGCCCTTTCAATTTTTTACTTTGAGGCAAAGTCTCCCTAAGTCACTAAATTACCGAGGTTGGGTTAGAACTTGCCATCCTCTTGCTTCAGTCACCCAGGGATCTGGGATTACAGGTTTTAGCCACCACGCCTGGCTATTCGGCTCTCCCATTGCATCCCAAAGCGACCTGTGCCCTTCAGAATTTGTGAGCTCTTCATTTACATGCCCAAGTCTCCAAATACCACCACCAACAGGTGTGCTGAAGCGGGGCTATCGGACTTGTACTAGTCCAGCATTATTTCCTGGCTTACACCTCTGGAGCTGGTTCTCAAGGTGAAGTATGACAGGTACGATAGTATCCGCACTGACGGGAATTCCTGTCAGCTGGCGACCTGGGTTCCCGACGGGGCGCAGACCCGTCACACGCCCCCGAAGTCCATAGTCGAGCGCGGGCTCTGATTGGCTGGAGCAGTGCATGCCGGGATGGGCCAGGTCCCCAAGGGCTTGCTGGGAGTTGTAGTTCCAGGAGCCGGAAGTGGGGGTGGCAGGGCTAGAAACCGCGGGTGAGGCAGCCGTCTTTGACGCTGCTGACGCCTGGGTGTAGTGCCTTCCTCCGAGCCCACCAGCCCAGCTTGCAGCCTCTGTGCCCAAGGGGCTCAGGGCGCCCTGGCGGGCGAAGCAGCAGGGGCACCTCTCCTCGGCCGGCAGCGGTCTCACAGCGCCGGATGCGGCCCGAGGGCGCGGGAATGGATCTGGGCGGCTGCGAAGAGCGCCTACCGGAGGAGAGCAGGTGGGCAGCGAGGGCGCGAAGATCGCGGCAGCGGGGAGCCGGGGAGGCGGGGAGGAGCGCCGGGAGCAGCGCCGGGAGCGACGACCTCTGGGTGGCCGCTGCGGGGAACTTGTTGGGGAAGAATTTCTAGAGGAGGGCGTGGAGAGGTCGGGGTTAGGGAGGGCGAGGCAGAGCGGGCAGGATTCGTGCAGGGCGAGGGAGCACGAGAGGGTGACACTCAGATCCCAAACTGCTGGGGAGGAGGCGGATATTCAGGATGTCGTGGTGAGATTCTTACAGGCCGGAGTCTATAGATAGAGGCTACAACTTGGAGTGACAGCAAGCTGGGCCATGGGTGACGTTGTAAGGATTTCTGGGAGCAAAGGTGAGAGGTTGCTTGTGATTTAGGAAGAAGGTGAGGCAGGGACGAGTGTGGGGAAGGAGGCAGGAGGGCCTGTGGATGAAAAGCGAGCGTTCGTATTGGTAGTGGAGTGGAGATTGGGGTTTGCCGATAAAACTAGAAATTGTGTGCGTGCCCTTTGTCAATGCTGAGTCCCTGTCACAGTGGCAGGATCTTTCTGTCATTTCCTTTTTTTTTTTTTCTTTTTTTGTGGTGCCGGGGATCGAACTCAGGCCCTTGTGCTTGCAAGGCAAGCACTCTAATCACTGAGCTAAATCCCCAGCCCCTGTCATTTCCTTTTTATCTTCAGACCTTTCACTACTTACCCACAATGCAAACTAAGCAAATTCACATTTATATGGAACTATTGTCAGAAAGCCTGAATCTTCTAGAAATTAGGGACCTCTGTGTGTGTGTGTGTGTGTGTGTGTGTGTGTGTGTGTGTGTGTGTGTTTTGCTGGGGATGAAAACTAGGGCTTTGCACATGCTAGCAAACACTGTACCACTGAGCTATACCTTCAGCCTCCGAATTTAAGATTTTAGAAGTTACTGTGACTAAACGATCAGTCAGGCTGTTTGAAGTTGGTAGAGCGCTTTGCCTAGCTTGCAGGAGGGATCTGGGTTCCATCCCAACACTGCGGTAACAACACAAATTGGTCTTAACCTCTTAAAGGCTGGGATGAGTACATGTTATCACAGAAATGTGATTTAAAGGAATCTTGCTTGACATTTAGAAACAATTTCAGTACAGTAATGGTTTCAAGAGCAGCCAAGGTCCAAAAACTAGAAGCAGAATATTTACCTTTGAGAAAATATCCTCAGGGGAGAATTGAAATGTGCCTGGGTGAAGACTTTGTGGGGTTTTTTGGTTTTTTTGTTTTGTTTTTGTTTTTTGAGATAGGGTCTTGCTATGCAGTTCAGGCTGGCCTCTAACTCACTATGTAGCCCAGGCTGGCCTTGAACTCGAAGCCATTCTCCTGCCTCAGCCTCCCAAGTGCTGGGATTACAGGTGTATACTACCATACCTGGCCTGATTTTGTGGTTTTTTAAGGGTGACCCCATTTTTATGTGTGCAAGTGTCTAGGGGCTCCCTGAACAAAGCCTAGACTAACTGAATTTTTAGTTCATGCCTGAGATCACTGAATGATGTATACTAAGTGAAACTGAACATCTTACTTCCCCTTTCCATGCTTCAGTTTCTGCTTATGTATATTTGGGTATTTATTCTTCCTCCAGATGTCTGTGAAATGATTCATGTAAAAGATCCCCTGTAAGTTCTAAACAAGTTTTATGGTTATTTTGATTTTCCTCTACTGTTTCTTGTGGGTCAGCAGAAGTCAGAAATTTAAGTTCAATTTTTTTCCCTTTTTAGTTGAAGCTGCATTATTTATTTAACACATATTTATCATATTCCAGGCACTATTTTTAAGACTCTTGCAAATATTAACTTATTTAATATTCTCAATTGTATGAGGTAGGCACTATAATTAACATCTTTTCACAGATGAGGAAGCTGAGACAAGGACGGAATAACCTGCCAAGATCATGTTGGTATTCAAACCCAGACAGTCTGCCTCCTTTGTCTGTACTTTTTTTTTTCCCGAGACATTTGGTCTCCATATGTAGTCCAGGCTGGCCTTAAACTCACTGTTGCTTGGGCTGGCCTCAAACTTGTGGCAATTCTCCTGCCTCAGCCTCCTGAGTGCTGGAATTACAGTTGTGTACCACCACACCTGGCTCTTAGTCTGTGCTTTTAATATCTGTACTGTGTTGCCTCTTAGTATGCTAACAGTGAAAAAGAAATACATGAGATTGTGTTAAACGTGATACCATTCTGTGCCTGTCATTCAGGCCAGCAGGATAACTCCCTTGAAGGCATCTTTTCCTGTTACTGCCTATGCTTGAGAATTTAAGTCAAAACTTAATGTTGGCAGTAGGATTTTCCCTGCAAAGTCATTCATGTTGTCCTTATAGGCATACTTTCTGTTGGTGCTTGGTTAACGGGGAACGTGTTGTTCGGACAAGATCGGGCGCGTTAAGGGTGCTTTGGCCATAGACAAACATGTTGTTCAGTGGCACTTCATGGTACTGATGGCCTCCTTAGATCCAGACAGACAACTCGTCAACACATGCCTTGTGCCTGAGAATCGAGGCTTTGTGGCTGGGTCACTGCAAACATAACCTTTCTATGGCTACTATGACACCAATTCAGAAATGGTCTTCTTGACAAGATGGCATCATTTTAATTTTATTTATTTACACATACAGAAAAAGCAGCAAAATTTAATAAAGCTTAAAGGGAAGAGGTGTGCTTAGAGTGAGTGGGTTTATGCCAGTGGAAAGGAAAACAGCAGGAATGGAAAGGAAGACTGGTGCTGGCGGGGAGGAAAATGGTGCAGACGCCTGGGGTGCCTCCCATTGGGTCTTTCAGAGCATGATTGACAGTGTACTTGACAGAGTGCTGAGCTGGGGTCAGCTGTATCCACTGCACATGTCCTTTTCCATCTCTGCCTCCAGGCAGCCAGGACAGAGGTCAGGGGGTTTGGCCCTGGGGTGTTACCAGAGTCAGGTGAGTGGAGAGGAGTGGTCCCATGGCCCTAGTTGTATCTTATTCCCCTCATGAGACCTGGTCCCTGAAAATCTTTAAAGGGTGCTGAGGGAGGATTGTACATCTATAGCTACTTCCAGCCAAATGGGCTGCTGGCCTTATCGATACAGAGACCAAGGAACTCTCACTCTGCCTGGTCTAGGGGGCCAAGGGAGTCGTACTCCTCCTCCAAGGATTTCTTGATGGGCTGTAGATGTGGAGGTGGGTTTTGGTCCTTGGTCAAACCATCACTGGTAGTTTAAGAAGAAACAAATTTGACTGAGAGAGTAAGCATGCATGGTCCAAATAGGCTATGAGAAGCGTTAATAAAAGTTATTCTTCTCTGGGCCCGATAAACAGGGTTGCATGTTCCTCTCCAGTTTGCTGGAAGACACAAATAGAAATTAGTGGCACAAAAAAAAGGAATAAGTGGCACACAGGAAGAAATGTCTCTGAGTCTCAACACAGAAATTATTTTCAGTAGTAAACATAGGGGTGAGTGGTGGCAAGCAAGAGAGTAGCAAAACTAGCTACATAAGGCATGCAAGGAGAGACCCTATTTCCAGGATGGGGGTGATTTTACTTAGAGGAAGCAAAATGGTTTACTTATCCAACTCAACAGATTGGTTGGTATTTTCTTTGCTGAAAAGAAACTTGAGGCCATGTACTGGTTCACAGGTATATGAGATTTGTGGTGTTTTCTGATGTCTCAGGTGGTTTGAGTTTTACCCTGGAGAGATGAATCTGATAAATATGGAGTGCTAGGGTCCACAGGAGAGAATAGAAGGCATCCTGGAGATCAAGGACAGAGACCAGTTCTCCCTGGTTCCACGCAAGGAGGCCGAATGGATCTGAAAGTAGGGTAAACAGGCACCACTGCCTCACTGATGATTCTGTGATCTTGCACTAGGTGATACTTTCCCAATGGCCTGGCTATCAGTAAAATGAGTTTGTTGCATAGGGACCGCCATTGCACCAGCAACCCTGGAGCCACAAATTTATCAATAATAGGATTTAGCCCCTGCCTAGCTCCTCTTTTAACCCATTTATGTGGAAGACTACAATTTTTGTGAACTAAGTTTTTTTGTTTTTTTTTTTTGGTGGTGCCGGGGATCGAACTCAGACCCTTGTGCTTGTAAGGCAAGCACTCTAATCACTGAGCTAAATCCCCAACCCCCGAAGACTACAATTTTTTTGAATTTTTGCATGAAATTCATATGTTACCTGGAAACATCCAAGGAACAAGAATTTGAAGAGAAAAAATTCTATTAGGTTCCATTATGTTCCATTGTTCAAAAATGGAACGTTAGGCATGGAAGGGTTAAGGTAATACTGCCTGCTGTGAGGGTACAGATTAGGGTCCACAGCTGAATGATTACTGGAGCGGCCTTGAAAGCCCTCCCTGGGGTGCCATCATGCCATGGTTGGGGATCAACTTCTGGCAGAGAATCAGGCCTGATGGAGCCAGGTTGGATGGGTCCCTGGCAATTGGGACAAAGGGTGCCAGAGTTTAAATGGCAGAGTAGCCCTGAGGAGGAAGAGTTTATCTTTTCCAGTTACTGGTATGGTGCTCTTTGGTACTACCAGGAAGGCAGCTTGGAAAAGGAAATCTCCCAACTGGCAGTTAAGAGTGGGGGTAAAGCAAACTAAACAGTTACCTCATTCAAGGCCTACAGCAACTGAGGAATGGGATGATAACACATCCCAATAACAGGTTAGAATTAAGATGCCCCAGTATTGCAAAGGAATGTAATGTTTGCCTGCTGCATCCAGAATTACCCAAGCCTCTAGTTAGGTGATGGACATGTCCTTGTGCTGGGGGCACACAGGCCACCTTGGGCCTTGTCATTCACTGTCCGGGCATTCTTCCCTGGCCACCATGGTGGTAGATGACCTCATCCCCTTCTGGGAAAATGGCAGTCCCTCCTCCGATGCCAAGGGTCCTCATCCATGTTCAGACAGTCCCGACAAGGACTAGATGGCTTTTGATGGCACTCCCTCCCCAGTGCCCTGGTCACTTGCACTTGAAGCATTCAGACCTGCTTCCATCACTCTTTGGATTAACTGGGTTCCCCTTGGTGCTGCAGGCTTCATCACAAGACTTATTAAGTCCAGAATGGCCTTAGTCTGTCTTTTTTTCCTTACCCAACTCCCATTTGTCCTCTACTGCATCACGGTTGTTAAAGACCATGTAAACCACATCAACCAATTGACTTATTCTAGCTTGTGGGCCTATTGGAGTTTCTTCCTGTTATCTGGAGCTCACTAATAAAATACTCCCAAGCAGAGTTGCACAGCGGAAGCATGTTGGGCCCATAAAATACTGTCCCAGGATAATTTGGCCCTATATAGACTCTGGGTTTTAAATTAGTGTATTTATGGAGTGCCTCTTCAGGCACTGAATGAAAGCAGCTGGATTTTCATCAGAGCCCTGACTGATAGGCCTGCGCTTACCATAATTTACGGGCTCAGGTGTGCCCTTGTGCATATCTGCTAAGGTGGCTCATAGGTAAACCTCCTTTTGGTTTCTCCAGCCCTTCTTGGGGCCCAAATAACGCATCATTGGGTAGAGCTACAAAGATGTCCACATTGGCCTGTCTTGCAGCTCTTATTATCCTTTCCTCTATCTGCTGCTGTGCAGCAAGAAACCAGGATGAACTGGAGATCTTGCCAGGTAAGATCAAAAGCCATGGTCAGCATGGAGTCCGTCAGCAAACTTTTCAGGGTCCTCAGAATTTCCCACTTTCTTCTTGCATTACTGAATATCCATGACCAAAAAAGGGACCTGAACTCACATGGTTCCATCTACTATACCTGCTGCTTCTTGAAGGGGTAGAGTGGTGGCAGGCTTAGATGCTGAATTCCTTGAGTCCAGGGTCTGGACCTGGTATGGGGTGGGCTCCGGGGGTGGTCTTTGTTCCCTGGGGGCACTGCTGGTGCAGGTTGGCAAGAAGGTAGCCTGTAGGGGTCAAATATACCTTGGTGTCTGAGAAGGCATCCACGTGGGGAGGAATGGCTGATGCAGTCCCTAGGATGGGTCAGAGTCAAGGTCTCCAAGGTCTCCATGCCTCTTTTTTACCTCCTGGCTGCCATGGCCAAGAATGTTACCATAGGGGATGGAGTCTGGGATGGGTTTCCAGGTTGTTGTGCATAACAAATAAAGCTTTGGATATTGCATGCAATGCTACAGAAAAAGCAGCTTAATTTAATGAAGTTGAAGAGGAAGGTGTGCTGAGATCTAGCACATTCATGCTGGTGGAAAGGAAAATGGCATGAACAGAAAGGAAGAATGGCACAGGCAGAAAGAAAAAATGGCATATTTTTGGTTTTTTTGCGACAGGGTTTCACTGTGTAGTTCAGACTGGCCTTGAACTCATTGTGTATCCCAGAGAAGCCTCAGACTTATGGCAGTCCTTCTGCCTCAGCCTCCCAAGGGCTGGAATTACAAGTGTGTGCCATCCTGCTTGGCTGAGATGGCATCACTTTTAAGCATTAAGGATATAGTTTTTCTATGTATGTTCTGAAAGCAGTTGATACAGTGAAATGTGCCTAAAAAAAAAAAAAAAAAGAAATGTGCCTAAAAGTCAGATAGACCTACATTTGAATCCTAACTTCTTTGCTTGTCTTGGTCAGGGTACTTATTCTGAGTGGGAATAATGCCTTCCGGCCTGGGCTGTGTAAGAATTTGATAACAGTGCACACAAATCTCAGAGGGTACCTGGATATACTAAGTGCATAGACTTGTCTACTTCCATCCACTCTCTAGTTTCTTGAAACATGGTGGGTTTGTGCTCCCCAAGTTACCATTTGCAGTGGTGGAGCTTTTTCTTTCACTTTTCATGGCTCATTGATCTGAGTAACGCACACTGGGGACTAGGATGTTGACCTTGCTTTTAACTTCACCCTAGGAGTGTAGTTATATCAGAAGTTCCCCATTGTTTTCCATGTAGCTAACTAGCTGTTTCAGTTACTTTTCTCTCGTTGCTGGGACAGAATACCCGACACCCAAAGTTAGGGGAAGAAAGGTTTATTAGCTCACAGTTTGTAGAGGTTTCAGTCCACAGTCAGCTGCGTCTGAGGCAGGACGGCATGGCAGACCGGCAGCAAAATAAGTGAGGAGTGTAGGCAAGGAATGCAAGCAAGCAATGCAAGCAAGCAGCTAACCAGCTATCTCTTACCACATGAGGCTTTGGGGGGACATCTAGACACAAACCATAACACTAGCTTCCAGCAAAATGCCTAGGAATGATATTTAACTTTCCCCAGAGTATTCTAAATGCCAGTTGAGAGGTGGTTTGCTGAAACTGCTAACCTTTTGAAGGAATGGTCTGTCTAGCATTGCTCTGCTATCTGAACTGCCTGTGGCTGTGCAGTTTGCATCTGGGCTTGGAATTCACATGTTCTGTTCTTTTTCTACTACAGTGATCCAGATAAAGTCAAAATTTAAGTAGCAAGACACTTTCTAGTGTCTCTGAACTGAAGTCATTGAGCGGGCCAAAGCCTTCTCTGCTCACTATCTTAGTTACTAACATTTTTCCCACTTAATCAAGCCAGGACCTCAGAGTGAAATTTGATATTTCCCTCTCCATTTCCCATAATCTGGCAGTCACTAGGTTCTGTGAATTCTCTTCCTTATTTTTCCCTTGAAGCCTTCTTTTTTCTCCATTTGTACAATACATAGTTTGTGTCTCTAACAAATCCAGAGCATAGCATTGCTCCAGGCAAGGCCACATCTAAGTGCTCAAAGTTAAGTACTTGTCCCTGTCTCAGGGGCTTGTGCTTCCTTCCTGATGTGTTGGTTTTATTCTCGGGCAGATTTTTCTACAGGATAACCCTCAGCAACTCTAAATTTAGCAGTCCAAAAGCACCCAGGGACTAACTCTTTTTGTACTGCTTTGAGGTGTATCCTGTTCTTGTGATCAAAGTATGGAAGATGCTGTTGATCAGGCCTAAGTTATGTGCTCAGCACAAGATCCTAGCTGGATCCTAGGATAGTGGGAGACCTTGGAACATCATGGTTTAGAGTGAGTGGTGAGTGGTTCCCCTGGGGAAAACCAGAATTCTGTCACCAAAATCAAGGGCCATGATTCTTGCAGATATAAACAATAAATTCAAGCCAGGCATAGTGGTGCACACCTGTAATCCCAGTACTTGGGAATTTGAGGCAGGAGGATCCCTGCGAGTTCGAGGCCAGCCTGAACTACATAGTGAGATCCTGTCTCAAAAAACCCAAACCAAACAACAACAACAACAAAATAATACATTCACTGCAGATTCCTTATCTCTTGTTGGGGATTATTCTGGTAACTTTCTAAATAATCTTTCTCTCTGAATTTAGTCCTCCAAGTTCAGAGCACCTCCATACTGCTAGTAAATTAATTTTTCAGAAATACAGTTATTATAGTATTTTGCTCAGAGATGTTGATTGGTTTCCCCCCGGAAATAGAATACAGTCAGAACTCCTTTTCCCAGCATTCAGTTTGCATAGTCCCAAGAAGCTCCTAGTTATAGAATCATGACAGCCTTCTTGCCTTTCACATTCTTGATTCTGTACACTCCCTGCAATGCTCCCCTCCCCCTGGAAAGCCGAGTCACCCTTTAAGCGACACTCCTTGAGAAGGCATCCCCGGCCTGTTCTTGTCATCTCTCTATCATGGCATTTCTCACGTCATAGCTATTGTAGTTATATGACTGCCTGTCTCCCTCATTACATCCTGGATTCCCTGGGAGCGGGAGGCTTCCTCTTTAACCACCATAACCCCAGTGCCTAATGCCCTGCTTGACGTGGAGTTGGTGTTCGGTGAACATCTGTTCAAAGAATGAAAACCCGAGCTGGGGGTGGTGGTGCATTACTGTAATCCCAGCACTTGGGAGGTTGAGACAGGAGGATCACTTCTAGTTCAAGGCCAGCCTGGAATACATAGTGACACCCTCTCTCAAAAACATCAAAAATCGCTGGGGATTTAGTTCCGTGGTTACAGTGTTTGCCTTGAGTTCAATCCCTGACACAAAACAAAAAAAAAAAAGGAAGACATTAGCAACAGTTTGGGAAGGTGCCATGGGTACATTTACTATTGGCAGGGCCCCCTTTTTTCCCTTTCTCATCATTCATTTTCGTTATTTTCACATTTATCTTCATTTCCTGTTTTTATTCCTTTCTTTGCATTTTCTATTTGATCATGCTAAGGGTTGACAGTTTACACAGAACAAGTAACAAAGCAGGTACTGATTTAAAAAAAAAATTTTTTTGGAACTAGGGATCAAACGCAGGTATTGATTTTTGAGCAGTCCAATACTGATAGTTCAATTACTAGGACAAAAAAGCCCAGAAGTGGAGCCCTGAACCTTTTAGAAAAACTGCTATTGTCCAAACCCAGGTGGAGAGAGCAATCAGCTGACTGCAGAACCCTAAGCATGAGCTTTTCTTGGTGTTCTCCTGCCCCACAGCCATTTCTGTTTCTTACAGCTTTATCACTTCTAGGAGATGGATTTTTTTTCTTTTTCTTTCTTCTTTTTTTTTTTTTTTTTTTTTTTTTTGGTGCTGAGGATTGAACTCAGGGCCTTGTGGTTGCATCGCAAGCACTCTAACCACTGAGCTAAATCCTCAGCCCTTTCTTCCTTCTTAAAAAAACCTTTCCCTCTACAACTTTCACCAGCCTGTCTACATGATTATAATCCTGCTCTGCCCAATATGATTGCCACCAGCCACATGGGAATTTAAATTCCAAGTTTAAGTATCATTAGGAGGAATGGGATGTGGACAATTGTGCTATAGGGGCTCTAATAAAGGAACTGAAGTGGGTCAGATTATTTCAAACCTCTTGAGAGCGGGTTGCACTAGTGTTATCGGGTGGGTTCTGATATTCCTGGGTTCCTCCCCTCCTCAAGCAAAGAATTGAATGAGGGAGCCAAAAAGTAGTTCTAAAGTTTTATTTAAAAGTATAGAGAAAAGAAGAAAAGGAAGGTTGAGCATAAAAATAGATACAGCAAAATGTGTACCGGGCCTATAAGGCACAGTAGGGGTTACCACGAGATAGGCATGGTAGCAGTGGTGCTGGGGGTGCAGCCATCATCCTCCATGGGAGAGAAGAGGGAGACCTCCTCCCTTGTGGCGTGGTAGAGAAGAAGGCGCGCTTGCTTCCGGTGTTGCTTCTGTTTATCCAATGGAGTTCCCATGGAATCTTGGGAGAACTCCCTACAGTCCGCATGAGGGCTGATGCTTGAAAATCAAGCCTCAGGCTGACAGTCAGGTCCAGGCCACTCCCCCAGGTCACGTTCCCTTGTCAGGCAGCCTTAGCCACGTCCTATTCCTACCTCACTTTCTTTTTGGCTCACAGTTTCATGGGTTTCAGGCCATGGTCTATCCCTTGGCTTGTCACTTTGGGACTGTGCATGGCAGACCAGTGTAGCCAGATGCTCTTGGTGGAGCAGAGCTGCTCAGTTCATGGTGGTCAGAAAGCAAAAGAGGAGCAAGGAGGGGCCAGGGTCCCAGGGTTTCCTTCAAAGGCAGGGCCCCAGTGACCTGGCGCCTTCCTCTAGTCACCCCCTCTAAAGGGTTACTTTTCCCCCACACACCATCAGCTGAGGACTAGGCTTCTAAAACATGCTTCCTTGGGGGACATTGAAGGTCTGAACCAGAATAGAGCCAAATACTATTCCTCCTGTACCTTCCTTCAAGGCCATGGTTTTTTATTTTTGCTTGCTTAAGGATCCTTTAAGAGAGAGTTTACAGTATGGAGATTCCATCTTCCAGAAAGTCTGACCATCATCAAGAAATCAAATGCTGGCGAGAATGTAGGGAAAAGGATCCTTTCTCCATTGCTGGTGGGAATTAGAACAACCACTGGAAAGTTTTTGAGATTCCTCAAAAACTAGAAATCAAAATTCCATGTGACCTAGCTATTTCCCTCCTAAGTATCTTCCTAAAAGAGTTAAAGACATCATTACAGTGATCCATGCATACCCATGTTTCTGCAAGTCAGTTCATAATAGCCAAATCTTGGAAGCAGCCTATCTGTCCATCAGCAAATGAAAGGACAAAGAAAATATGGTATTTACACACAAAGGAGTACTACTCTGCCATAAAGAAGAATAAACTTGAGTCATTTGTAGGAATTTGTACACATGAGCTTATATATTGCATGGTTTCTCTTATATGAGAAACCTAACAAATTAAAGAACCAAATAAAAGATAATAGGAAATAAGGAGATAGCGCTTTTGCAAAAGTGAAGGGGACCAAGAGATGGAGGGAAGGGGACGTAAAAAAGAATTAAAATGTACTGTGTACATGTACCAACTCCCCACAAGGATTGTGATCGTTAATACTGCAAACATGGACTAATAAAAATAAAAATTGAAAAAATAAGAGAATTAAAACTTTCTGAGGGATTTTATTTTCTTTTTTCTATGTTCAGTTTTTGTAACCTGAGGTCATATTGCTTGCTGGCCGGAGAATGTGGTCTATACCACTCCTGTTTTAGAGGATTTCTTGACATTTGTGTGTGTGTGCCTTAGTGTGAGGCCAGTTTTGGTGAACATTTTAGGAGTGCTTTGCAATAGTGTTTTTTAGGATATTACTTTCTAGATGTAATACGCCAATTTTATTAATTATGTATGTATCATTTAGCTCTTCCAATCGCTTTTGGTTTTCATGATCTGAATGTTAAATCCCATTGTTTTTCCTTTCCATTTTCACTTTTCTATTTATTTTATATTTTTTGCAGGTTTTTGTTTGTTTTTTTGGTATACTAGGGATTGAACCCATGGCCTTGCACTAAACTACATACCCAGCTTTTTATTTTCTGTTTTGAGATGGAATTTCACTGAGTCACCCAACCTGGCCTCAAATTTGCAATCTTCTTTGCAAGCCTTCTGCACAACTGGGATTACAGGTGTGTGTCCCTGTGACTGGCTTATTTTCTGCAATTTTTGATAGACATACGTGGCTTATATATAATGTTTATTAGACTGTGTCTTGACAGTAACATCATCGTTTCCTACTGTCTTTTTTTGATGGGCTCTTCTAAGTAGTTGAGGGGCTGGCGGGGGATATAGTTCAACAAAGGAGTGCTTATCTAACATGTGTGAGGCCCTGTGATCCCCAGCATCGCACACAAAAAGTTAGATTTATTCTGTTGATTTATTTTTGCTCATACTTGTTAGATGTTAATTTTGTTACCTTTGTGTTTTTTTGTTTGTTTGCTTGTGTTTTTGAGAACAGGGTCTTGCTATGTAGCTCAGGCTGGTCTTAAACTTGCCATCCTCCTTCCTCTGCCTCCTAAGTGCTGGGATTACTGGTGTGTGCGATTACACTTGTTTGTCATCTTTTTTTTTTTGTTCTTAAATCATGACACTTTAAAAAAATAATACTTTTTAAAAAGTCATGTCATCTTTTAAAAATTATTTTTATAATGTTTTTTGTTGTTTCCTTCCATCAGTGATTTTTAGTATAGTTTGGTTTTAGTTCTAATAATAGTTACCTTTTACCTGCTTTTATACATTTTACCTAAAATTGAAGACCGAAACACTTAGATTCCCTTCTGTGTTTCTGCGACTGAAGTGGCATTGTTTGCTTCCCGTGTCTTGTGTCTAAATCATTCTGCTACCCAGACAATATATACAGTGAAGAGATCGGCTTTTTTACATGCCGCATGAAATCAGTCTTACTATTTTGCCGTCAAACTTGTGCTTTTCTACCATTTATCAAACAGAATGGAGTCTGCCAAGGACAAGGCACACCCAGTGTTTGAGGGAGGCTTTGCTGCCTCCGTGAAGGCACTGAGCGCAGAAACAGGGCCTTGGGGTCTGTGTTCACCTTGGAGGGATCTGACCTTCGCTTAAGTGCAGCTGAGAGAGTCTTTGGACATGCAGTTCTCTGAGCAGACATACCGATGTTGCCAACTGTCTGATCTCACAGGATTTTTGACAGTACTTTCTCTGCAGCAGAATAGGTAAGGGGGTTTTATTCTAGGTACCTTTCCTGATTTAGTTGGATTCATTTGATTGATACATTGGGAGTTCAGAGGGCGAAAAGGTCAGGGAAAAGGAAATGCTATTACCTGCTCTGTGATGATGCTTTCTGTAAATTGTCAGTTATAGTTTACCTGAGAAACAGTTGTTCCATTTTATTTTATTTTGTTTTTTATTTTTTGGGGTGCTGGGGTATATAACTTAATTAATTAATTAATTAATTTTTCAGGTTTTTTGAGGCAGGGTCTTGTTATGTAGTTGAGGCTGGCCTTGAACTCACTATGTAGCCCAGGCTGGCCTTGAATTTGCAGTGATCTTCCTGCCTCAGCCTCCTGCGCGGTGGGATTATAGACATGCTGCCCAGCTGTTATTTCCATTTTACAACAAGTGAACTGAAGCTAAAAATGCACATCTAGTTTATAGAGAGCTAAGATTCACATTCAGGTTGGCTGAACTGTGATGCTTATTTTTTTTCCCACTGCATGCCATTTTTTCTTGGTACTTTTTATTAAAAAAAAAAAAAAAGACAGGGGCTGGGGATTTAGCTCAGTGGTTGCAGTGCTTGCCTGGCAAGCACAAGGTCCTGAGTTCTATCCCCGGCACCAAAAAAAAAAGTTTAAAAAAAAAAAAAGACAAAGGAAATTATGGGGGAACCCCTGGCTCCTTTTCTTAAGGAAACAAGACATGCCATTAATGAATAATTTTCAAGTGGTATTAAGAGGAAGTGGACATCGACAGCATGTGCTGTGGGGTTCTAACAGAGGAATTCACAGCAGGGCAGATAAAGATGGCCTAGAACCTCTTGAGAGGAAGCTGAGCGAGGCAGAATCTGAGCCCCTGGCTGGAGTGACAAGAAGAGAGGCAGGCATTCCAGTCGACAAGGTCTGCAAGAGAAAGCTGCAGCAGCAGGAGGAGGAGGAGGAGGAGGCTGGTATGCTGGTAAGAGAATGAGGGACCAGACTGGACTCAAATGGAGGAGCACTGAGCAAGGAAGTTGATGTTTAGATTGGGGCGAGATGATGCGTAATATCTGAATTGTGATAAGTCTGTGGGTCATCTGTGGTTAGCATAATCCTAGGATAAGAGATTCTCCCATCTTTTGTTAAATCTACTCATTGTTGAAATTCAGTAAACCCAGTATCACCTAAATTTGGTATGCTGGTGTGGCATTTGTTGGGCAGCATGCCTGTAACTTCTCCTTACTTCCTGCTGGATATGAAGAGTCTACTAGGATGGGGATGGGCCAATGGTTAGGTTCCCCCAGGTGCCCCTGAGCTAAGAGACTACATCATGAAGTCAGAGGTGTTTTTTTCTATGAGCCTATTATTCATTTAAAAAGCAGCATAAATAAACTCCGTAGTCCACAAGTTAAATACTATATAATTTAAAAACCAGAAAATATGTAGCTGGATTAGAAGAAATATTAAACACAAATTAAGTGTGGACATCTCTTCCTACCTCAGTGTTACCAATAATCATTTCTCTTAACTATGTTTTCTTCTTCCTTGAGGAGGAGCCCTTTGCTTCCTTCCAGGAAGTCCTTTCTGGCATTTAAAGTCCCAGGGGCTTGCCCGACCCAGGCTTTCAGCATAGGAAGCCCTTGACACTTGGATATTTAAAAACTCCTATGTGGTGCTTTCCAGTTTCTTGTTCGCTAACTTTGATCAGACCATTGCTGCCTTAACAACAGTTCCCCTCTTCTCCACATTGGCCTCCTCTCCCCAAAGGTAACCACAATGAGCGTATTGTTTTTTTCAGTATTTTTATGTTGAGATCATAAGTGTAATTTTACATTTGTTTTTAATACTGCAACATGCTATTTAACCTTGGAAGCTCTTTAATCAAAAATTTCAGTCATTTCATGATATTCGTCATATGGATATCATATCTCTCTCCTCTACTTCAGGGATCAAATCATTACTTGGCTGGTACAACCTGACCTTCAGCTGTGATCTCAGATAATGATACTCTGACCCGTTCTAGATTATAGGCACGGTGTGGGAGGTTATGCTGATAAACCAGAGCTGTTTCCTTTTACCACAAAGGACAGCATTTGGGGATGGATGATTCACCAAACGTATTTCTAACTTTGACTTAAGTTTTACAACTGCATAGTACATTCACTTATTATTTATTATGTATTTAGTTTTTAGTGAATAGTTATAGTTTAGCTATATGTGGTACTTTTAAAAGATAACGTTCTTGAGTGTCACTCCTTATTGTAATTTGGAAAGCTTAACACCGAGTTAGGATTTAGGAGAACTGTTTGAGTTATGTAAGCAATTTTATTCCTCCTTCTAGGAGGAATGTAGTCAGAAGAAAGAAGAAAATAGGTGGACTTATTTCCCAGAAGAAAATAGGTGGACTTTATTCTGAGATTGGCTTTCCTGAGAGGTGATGAAAATGATTCACCTGGAGATGGGATTTATGCTGTCCCTTGCCACTCGGGCCACTTCTTCCTTGGCACAGTTAAGGCCCTTAGAAAGACATGTTTTAATTTAAGATGAACAAGGAGAGTATTTTGTTTAAAAGTGTCTCTCCTAAGAGCTCCTGTCAGCCTAAATATCCTTCGTAGGCCTTAACTGTGCCTGTGGAAAGGTTACATATGAGTGCAGGGTAAGGCCACCCACAGAATTGTTACCAGATGTTTGTAAGCTGGGAAAAACTGACCTCGCTTGCTCAAAATGTGGATAAAGAGTAGGACAAAGATGCTTGATCTCTTCTCCATGGTGATGTCTACTTGCAGCTAGGATTCAGGCACGAATGGATTAATACAACTACTGTGGTTAGGCTTCGTTTGAATTTAGTATCTTAACTCTGAACATCATCAGTGTTCCATCAGGGCATAGGATCTGAAAATGGTGGACACACTGACAGATGCCCTATGTAAACAATTTTTTCTTTTCTTTTTTTTTTTTTTTTTTTTTGGTCCTGGGGATTGAACTCAGGGCCTAGCACTCTACCACCTGAGCTAAATCCCCAACCCCCAATTTTTAAATTTTTATTTTTATTAGTACATATTTGCAGTACATAATGATTACATGGAGGGGAGTTGGTACATACACATAACACATCTCAATTTTTCTTCCTTCCCTCCTTAAATTTTTTTAAAAGGTCTTCTTTTCTTCCATACAAGCATGTACCAAATAAAGACTCTGGTGTGTTGTAGCATAAGAGCCACAGTCTTTGTAGCTTTGACATCTCAGAGATACTTCATTATGGGGAGAGGAAGTTCTTTAGCTTCATCCAGAGGAAGTTACTAGATTTGAATGTTCAAAGTTTCTAGGATTCCAGTGCTCTTTGTATAATTTTGGAAGCAAAGCCCTGGGATAATAGGGTATTCCATGTCTGCTTTTGTAGTTTACGCTGACAGTGAACATTACGAGGTAAACACAGGACGCATCGGAACACAGATGTGCCGAGTCCCCTGTTGAGCGAGACTGGCTCTCAGGCCAGAAAGACTTACGGTAGCCTGTTGGAATGTGAACTGTGGCGGTGTGTTAGACCAGGGGGGTTAGCCCCAATGAAGCTAGGAGTTGCAGAGTCATTGAGCAAAAGTTGGCAGTGTTGGCCTCTGTGATGGCAGTTTCTCATGGTATTATATTAAGTGACATTGTGGTGACCACTTTGCTCCCATGTGCCTTGTAGTTATCTGCAGATGTCGCCCAGATGTGGCATAGAAATAGAGCAAGAGCAGTCTGGGGCCTCTGATGTTAAGTGGAGCAGGATTATGACTACTCAATACCTCCCAATTCAAATGTATCCTTTGTTTTTTTGCAGCAGGGTCTATGTAGTTCAGGCTGGCCTTGTACTCACTATGAAACATAGGCTGGCCTTGAGTTTACAGCTGGGATTCAAGATGTGTGCCACCATGGCTGGCTTCAAATTCTTGTTCATAACCCTGCAGAATAAAAAAATAAACCAAAGTGAGATCTATTCTGATTTCCCATTTTAGATGACACTCCTGTGCCATACCTATCATTAATTGTATTTGTGGATTTTATTGTCTGCCTTTACCTCACTCATCCACTTTCTTAGACTAGCTTAGAAAATGTACAAAAGAGGTTAATTTTGAATATTAAGAGAAAGGATTCTAGCTGGGCACAGTGGCCTAGGCCTATACCCAACTACTCAGGAAGCTGAGACAAGAGGACCTCAAATCTGAGGCCAGCCTGGGCAACTTAGTGAGGCATTGTCTCAAAATAAAAAGGGCTAGGAATGTAATTTGGTGTAGAGTACTCACCAAAACCAAAAAAAAACAAAAAACAAAAAACTAATTCAGGACCCCCCGCCAGTGTTTACATGATATAAAATTGTTATGGTAAAAGTTTTCTGAAGAAATCATTGCCATTTCCTATGATGGTGGTTGAAAAGAAGAAAGAATAGTAGCCTAATAAGAGATAAAGGAAGATAAACGTGTGTGACGTAACAGTGGAGGTCTGTGAGGTAGAGTATGATACATCATTTACTCAGGTTGTCTTCCTCCTGTTTGCCTCACTTCTCCAGCCTGTTCATTCTGTCTCAGTTGGCCTTCATTTTTCTTGAGCTGGAAACAATGCTGAGAAAATGCTGGAAAATGATTTGAGAAGAATTTTGAAGATTATCTTAGGGCACCAGTTTTCAGACTTTTCCCCTAAAGTATGTCGATAGTCTATAGGAGATGAGTTGGTAGCTGACTGCTCTGGAGTGTTCCCTAAAGGGAGTTGGTGGAGACTTAAAACATTTTGTCTCAATTTTGGCTTAAAAATAACATGGATAATCTGTCTTCTTATCCATAATATTTGCATGTGAGTGCATGTATAAAGCACTTTCTGTCCTTCTCTATCTTATACTTAGTGCTTGGAAATGTAGCAAATAAAAAGTGAGTTTTTTGCCTTTTTTGTTTGGTGAAAGATTTCTGGTGGCACACACCTATAATCCCAGCACTCAGGAGGCTGAGGCAGGAGGATGGCTGTAAGTTCCAGGCCAGCCTGGGCTGCATACAGAGTTCAAGGCCAGCTTGAACTACACAGTGAGACCCTGTCTCAAGAACAAAACAGAACAAAAAGACATTTCTGGTTCTGTTGGGTCACACTCCTGAAAACAGTTGTAGACTACCCATACGAAGACTAGGTAAGATAGTAGATGAAATCACTTACAAAGCATAATGTACTGTGTACGTGTGAATTTTGTTTGTTTTTAATTTTAGTGTTTATATAATTTTAATCCTCTCCTAGATGAGTCTTCTACCCAAATGAAACTGTAATAGGGGGCATTGTTAGCATGTGGTTCAGGAGGCTTCTTGACTTACACTTCCTCTGATGTGATCCAGATTGGGTACCATGAAGTTCACCAGCTGTGCTCTAATCGCAGGCGGGAGCACTGGCAGCTGCTGGGCAATTTAAAGACCACCGTGGAGGGGTTAGTGTCAGCCAACAGCCCCAACGTCTGGTCCAAGTATGGCGGCCTGGAGCGGCTTTGCAGGGACATGCAGCGCATTCTCTACCACGGGCTCATTCATGACCAGGTATGTGGAGTTCTTCCCTTCACCTCATTGGCTGGATCTCTTGTTGGGAGGAAACAGTCACATTCAGTGAGTAGGCAGAGAGATGATGCTTGCTCACCATGTATTTATATATATATACATATACACACACACACACATATAAAGATATATATATGTACATACACACATATACATATATACATATATATACAAATGACTGGAAACTAAATGGCTTTGAACAACACAAATGTTTGATAGTTCTTAAAGTTAGAATTCTGAAATAAGGGCTGGGTGGTACATACCTGTAATCTCAGCACTTGGGGGCTGAGACAGGAGGAGTGCCACAAGTTCAAGGCCAGCCTGGGCTACATAGTGAGTTCAAGGCCAGCCTCAACTGCACAGTGAAACCCTGTCTCAAAAAACCAAAACCAAAGCAAACAAAACAAAAATAAAAGAATTTTGAAGTAAGTTTTACTGGGCTGAAACCAAGCTGTCTACAGGGCTGCACCCCTGGAGGCTATAGAAGATTTTCTCTCTTCCCTACCTAGAGCTGCAGTCTTGCTTTCTGTGGCTCTCAACCCCTTCCTCTGTCTTCTAAACCAGGATCATCACATCTTTAAACCTCTCTCTGCTTCCATATCACCTTCCCTACCAGGATCCCTCTTTCTAGAAGGACTTACATGACACCCTCCAGGGTAATCATCCCACTCAAGATCTTTAATTTAATCATGTTTGTAGAGTCCCTTGGCCCTACACTGTACATAAAAGGCTACATTCACAGGTTCTAGGAATTAGGACGTGGACATCTAGGAGAACCATTTTTTAGCCAAACAGTCAGGAAGCTTTGTTTTTGCTGAATATGTTTTAATTTTAAAACACCCCCTCCCCCTGACCACCAAAATAAGTAGAATAAAGGAAGAAAAAGAGCCAGGGCAAAGTGTTTCCAGCCTGTGTCTGACTTTCATCCAGGAGATGCTTTCAGTGAAACAGGCTGGAACGCCGTGGGCTCCATTACAATGACTGCCCTTTCTTTTTGAAATCCTTTTGCCTAGGAACCAGTGTAGTAGAGTGGTAATGAACTGCTTAGGCTTGGCGAGATTGGTGTAATTAGAATTAATGTTTCTTTCTGTGTGCAAAATCATCATTTCTTCCTCTGACTCTCTTGAATTGGACTTTTCATCCTGTTCCCTAAATTTAAACTTTTTGTTATTACTGTCTTCACTTTAAATTACTAATAGGATGGAAGAATGAAATACTTTCTTACTAGGTTAGTGAAAATTCATCCTGAGGATACACGTGAAAACTCTTGCAGTGCAGAAATAAAAACAAGAGGTGAAAGACAGGAAGCAAAATTAGTATAGTAGTTAATAGATAGTGGTGGTGAAGTCATTGGGATTTTCCTCTTAGCACCCCAGGGCACGTCTGAGGCTAATAGCAAAATATGGTCATTGATCCGCTGAATACCCTTTGAGTGTTACCAGGTAGACAACTGGTTGGTGCTTAGGAAGGGAAGTTTTGGTTGTAGCTTAAATTTTTTCAGTATAGAGTTTATTGCTATAGTTTCTTTTTCTTTATCCTCCTCAAGCATTCTAATACACTTTGAGTTACGAAAATCGGTGGAATCCAATAATACTTACTGGTTTTGCTTTATTTTTGGTAACTACTATGCTTGCAGTGTTTTTAATAAGGTTGGTGCCTCAGTAGGGTTTTTAAAAAGATGATAATCTTTTTAAAAATCAAACCTTGGCTAGGGATTTAGCTCAGTGGTTAGACTGCTTGCCTAGCAAACACAAGACCCTGAGTTCGAAGCACCGGCACCAAAAAAAAAAGAAAAATCAAACCTTTCAAGTACACACCTGGCTTGTACCCTCAAGTGCTGGAATTCTTTTTCCCCTGAGTCTTGCTTTTCTTTTCTTTTTCTCCTTCTTTTTTTAATCAGAATGTATTCTTGGCTAGCAGTCACATTGGAAAAGGTCTAGTCAAAATTAGCATAAAGTATTCATATGTTGAAAGGATTTAATGTCACCTTCCCTTCTGGAAATAGGTATGTATTTTCTCTGAACAACGTGTTTAAATTAGTGTTTCTCATGGTGGTGCATGCCTGTAGTCTCAGGACTCTGGAAGCTGAGGCAGGAGGACTGTGAGTTCAAGGCCATTTTGGACTACATGGGGAAACCCTGTCTCTAAAAAGCAAAAAAAAAAAAAAAAAAAAAAAAACCCGAAAAAAACCAAAAAAAAAGGCAAAACAAAACAAGGCTGGGCATAGTGGCACCTGCCTATAATCCTAGCATTCTGGGAAGTGAGGCAGGAGGATTGCAAGTCCCAGCCCAGCCTGGGCAATTAGCAATAGACAAGACATTGTCTCAAAATATAAAATACAAAAACAGGCTGGAGATGGAGGTCAGTACAGAGGTTTTAGGTTCAATCTGTAGTACAACAAAAAACAAGCGAGCGAGTTGGGGGTTTAGCTCAGTGGTAGAGTGTTTGCCTAGCAAGCTCAAGGCCCTGAGTTCGATCCCCAGCACTCCCCAAGAAAAAAAGTAAAACAACAACAAAACCCTCAGTGTTCCTGTTGGGTGTTTTCAAAATCCAGTGGAAAAGTTGGCGTAAGTTAGATTTTTTTCTTTTTAGGATGTTTGTTTTTTACTTTTTCTTTCTTTCTTTTTTTTTTTTTTTTTTTTTTTTTGTTGATATGAGGTCTCACTATATACTTCAGGCTGGTCTTGAACTCACCATGTAGCCCAGGCTAGTTTTGAACTCAGTGATCCTCCAGCTTTAGCCTCCAGAGTGCTGGGATTACAGGTGTATGCCACCACACCCAGTGTCAGAGTAAACTCTGAAGGTGAGGCCCTCTTTCTTTTAGGACTTTCAACACAAACTGAATTCTTAATAATCATTAATTTAAAAACACCTTTCTAGGAATTTGGAGGCAGCATTGTATAATAGATTGACAAAAGTCTTTGGACTCAAACAGAATTAGACTTACTGCTCAGGTCTTTGAGAAATGAAATGACATACTAGTTAAGATTACAGACTTTAGAATCACACTATGCATTCATTCATTCATTCATTCATTCATTTATTCATTTATTTATTTATTTTTGGTGCTCATTAGGCAAGTGCTCTACCACTTGAGCTAAATCCCCAACCCCTGGATTTATTTATTTATGTGTTTATTTCTTTGTTTAGTGGCACTGGGGATGGAACTGAGGGCTTTGTGCTGAGCTATATCCTCAGACCTTTTTATTTTTTATTTTGAGACCAGGTCTCATTGGGTTGCTAAATTGTCCAGGTTGGGCTCAAACTTTCCATCTTCCTGCCTTAGCCTCCCAGAGTGCTGGATTTACAGGCATGCACTGTACACACAGCTTCACATTTTCTTTTCAGTTTTACCATTAATTATGTAGTATTAGATAAGTCCCATAACCCTTTTCCCTTCATTCCCTCATTTGCAAAATGAGGAGGTAGCACTAGTGCCCATCTCATAGGGTTGTTGTGAGAATTCTATAATACATGAAGAGCATTAGAAAACGTAGCTGTCAATCTGAGCTATTAGCTGATATGACTTAACTATTTGAGCTTTGTCCTTCTTATTGGTACAAATGAAGATAACCATATTTATTTTACAAAATAAATCTTGATAGGAAAGTTAAATGAGGTAGCATACAAATTTGTCCTGCATATTTTATGACATAAAAAGTAATTAATAAATGTTCCTTTAATCATTTTAGTTTTCAGTTACATGTAGTCCCAAGGTGGAGAAAAACAGTGAAGAACAATGAGATTTGCAAGACATTTGAGTTAAGGCTAGTGATCCTGCAGTGTAGTTTAAGAAAGATGACACCTGGGCTGGGATTTAGCTCAGTGGTTAGAGTGCTTCCCTTGCAAGCACAAGGCCCTGAATTCGATCCCCAGCACCGAAAAGAAAAATGACACCCATGTCATCTAACCCAGTGACGTGTCTCCTTTGAGCACAGTACTCCGTCTGGTACCGCTGACCATCATTATAGCCTGACCTGTATGACATTATCTTCTTAGATCACAAGGGCACTGTCTCACTTCTTCAGTTTCTTTCCCTGGAATTTCTTCCTCCTGGATTTCTCTTTTTTCTATTACTGGGGGTTGAACTCAGGACCTTTGCACAGAGGCATATCTCCAGCCCGTTTTTGTTTTTTATTTTGAGATAGGGTCTTGTTAAATTACTAAATTGCCCAGGCTGGATTTAAATCTGTATTCCTCCTGCCTCAGCCTTCCAGAATGCTAGTAGTATAGGCTTGTACCACCATGCTCAGCTCTCCTGGAATTCGTTTTGTTTTGTCTTTGTTTTTTGAAACAGGGTCTTGCTATGTGGTTCAGGCTGGCCTTGAACTCACTGTGTAGCCTGGGCTGGCCTGGAAGTCATGGTGATCATACTGTCTCAGCTTCCCAAGTGCAGCGATTAAAGACATGCACCTCCATGCCCAGCTTCTCATTACTAATTTTACATTGTCTTCTGTAGTCCTCCCTTCACCATATTGTAAGACACTTTCACCATGAATACCAGGAAAAGAAAATGTGTCCTGATGAACTATTAAAGTCAGTGAGAGTCTCAAATGAAAAAAATGCTTGGTACATGCAAAACACTGTGAATGCATCTTGTCATAATCACTAAAAGTGATAATGCCTGTGAAAGCACTTGGTCCTCAGGCGGAAAATCAGTGTCTGGTCACCTGCAGAGAGCAGTCATGTTCCCAAGCAGAAGCAGAGCAAACCAGGCCCATCTGTCACACGTCCACCCAGGCGCTTAGCAAGCGAGGCTCTGGCGGGAAGAATCAGAGACAGACCATCCAGGCCAGTTTGGTTGCTGCTGTTCTGCCTTGCAGATATAAGACGTTCAGTCGGGTTTCTCCTTTCATTTCCTCCCTAAAGATGAAGGTTTTCAAAGGTTCCTGGCTGCTGTGTCATCAGGGATCTATTCTGGGCCTTGTGTCCATGGAGTGGGAGGGGTGTGGTGACTCCTGTTGGTTGGATCCCTGTGTGTTTTCATGGGGATGTGTTGTGGAATATGAGTTATATGTGTATCTTTAAATCACTTATGGTCTTTGGAAATCTTTACCATTTTGACCATATTATTATTATTTTGTTTTTATTTTTATTTTTTGTTATTTTATACACACACACACACACACACACACACACGGGGGTGGTGCTGGGATCTATATATATATTTTTTGAGACAGGGTGTCACTATGGGTTTCAGGCTGGCCTTGAACTCACTGTGTAACCCAGGTTGGCCTCAAACTCATGGTGATCCTCCTGCCTCAGCCTCCCAAGTGCTGGGATTATAGGTGTGGGCCAGCAATTTTAAAATCCTGTAATATAAATGTAACATCTGCATTTTTAGAATTTTTGTTTTCGACTTCTAAAAATTGTCTTGCCTCTACCTAATTTTATATCATCTTTACAGTGACTACTGTATTGAAAAGGCTTTTCAAAGTATACTACTTAGCATTCTTGAATATATCAGTTATTTTGTCAGTGTGCAAATTCATTATTTTAAACGTGAAATTACAACAAGCACAAATGACCGAAATCGGTTTAATACAAAATGACTGATTCTTGGTAAGCCACAAGTTTACTGGTGATGGTAAAAGTGCATGGTTATTCTAGGGAACGGTCTATTCCCAACTCGAGTGCTTCTTTCCTACTCGGAAGAATTAGAAAACCATCCACTCTTTACCAATGTACAGCATCGTTTTTAATGTGTACATAATATTGCGTGCATGTATGTACCCTAATTTACTAATACCCTTCTGGTAAATGCCCAAGTTGTGTACATATTTTTTACCTTTTATAAAAATGCTAACATTCATACTGTTTTTTCAATATTATATAGGAATTTTTTGTTAGTGCTAGGCCTTTTCAAACCCAGGGCCTTATTTTGCTAGGGAAGTATTCTACTACTGAACTATACACCCCCAGCCCTGTAGAGAAATTTAGAATTTGTGCCTTTATCTGTCCCTGTTGAGATGATCATACTGTTTTTGTCTCTCATTCTGATGTGATCTCTAATGTTAATTTGTGTATGTGGAACCATCTTTGCGTCTCTGGAATAAATCTTACTTGATCGGGGTATATACTCTTTTGGACGTACAGTTGGGTTCAGTTTGCCAATATTTTGGGAATTTTTGCATTTGTATTCATCAGGGATACTGATCTGTAGTTTTCTTTTTTTTAATGTGTCTGGTTTTGACGTCAGGGTAACACTGGCTTCTTAGGATGAGTTTGGAAGCATTCTCTCCCTTTCAATCTTTGGAATCACTTGAGATGAATTGGTTAGTATTAAAGTTCTTTACGGTTCTGGTAAAATTCAGCAGCAAAGCTGTCTGGTCCTGGACTTTTCTTTGTCAGACACTTTTTATTACTGATTCAGTATTGCTACTCATTGTTGGTTTGTTGGTCACTGTTCGGTTTTGGTTGTTTATATGTGTCTATAAGTTTACCTGCTTGTTCTCAGTTTTCCAATTCGTTGGCATACATGTGTTCATCACCGTCCCTGGCATTAATTTTGGATGCTGTTTGTACTGTCTGCTGAGTTCTGGTTTGTGTTGAGGTCTTTCTCTGGGATGTTTATTTTGTTCCTTTCATAGGTTTGTCTCTTGATCCTTGTGTTTGTTCCATATTTTCAAGAACATTTAGATTTCAGTTTTAGGGCTGGGGATTTAGCTCAGTGATTAGAGTGCTTGCCTTGCAAGCACAAGGGCCTGAGTTCGATCCCCGGTACCACAAAAAAAAAAAAAAGATTTCAGTTTTAACTCCTGCCCAGTAATCTTAGGAAGGATTCTCAAAAAAGCAACAATCAGGTTTTCATGATATAAATATTTTATTTTCATGTTTGGGCCTCTTCCAGTGTAAGGCCATTTTAGGTCCGAGCATTTCTCTTACCCTTTCTGTTGTGGATGGCTTGAGAAAGCAGGTGTATCTTTAGTGCAAGTGTATGTTTACTGCTTCAGTAGGTACTAAAGACATTTGTTTCTGGTTTTTAATAAACAGCTCTTCACCAGTTTTAAAAATTACCTTTTAGGAAACTGAGTGGTGGACAGAAAGGAGTAGAAAATAGATCACTTACCTTCTATAACACATGCATGTTCACAAGAATGATTAACACCAGGTGTGGTGCACAGGCCTGTGATCCCAGCTGCTTGGAAGGCTAAGGCAGGAAGAATGCAAGTTCCCAGGCAGCATGGGCAATTTAAGAAGACCCCGACGCAAAATAAAAATCTAAAAAGGTTGAGGGGTGTAGTTCAGTGGTGGAGTGCTTGCAAGGCCCTGGGTTCCACCCCCAGTACCACACAGAAATTTGAGAAAATCTTTAATATTCTTTAGCCGGGAGAACGTGTCTGTTTGTTGCTCTGCTGAGCGCCTGCCTGAGGCAGGGCAGGTCTGCTCTTTACCTGTCTGCCGTGGGGCTCACCGTGCGCCCGCCTGCCTGTTCTCCCCGCAGCTCTGTTGCCGGCAGGCGGATTACTGGCAGTTCGTGAAGGACATCCGCTGGCTCAGCCCGCACTCGGCGCTCCACGTGGAGAAGGTGAGCAGGAGCAGCAGGTGCCAGGGCGGCTCATGTTCTGCGGGAAGGTTCTGGGCCTGCGTGTCCAGTACCATTAGCTGGCAGAAGGGCGTTCCTTCAGACGGGGAGGGCGGACTGGAGGGTATTAGCCTAAGGGACCCTATTCAGGTCGCTCCCTTCGGTCGCGGGGAGGGTGAAAAGATCCGGTAGGCCCTCAGAGTGGAGCTCTCCAAATCCCAGAAACCCAGGATGGAGGCGAAAGGCCCCAAAGCCGCGGGGGAAGCAGGGCTGCCAGTGGGCGCGGGTCGGAAAGAAGGAGTGTGAGGTTTCCCGAGGCCAATCAGAAGCCGCTTGGGTCCCTGACAGCTTCAGCTGCCATCCTGTCCCTGGCTAACATGAGACTCTGCTTTCCAGACAGGGAAACTGAGCCCAAGGAGGTTAGGCAACTTGGCCACAGCTACCTGGCTGGTTCACAACAATCGCTGACGATTTTATGTTACAGAACTATATATATATAAAATTACGATAGGGGCTGGGGATTTAGCTCAGTGGTTAGAGTGTTTGCCTGGCAAGCACAAGACCCTGAGTTGGATCCCTGGCACCAAAACAAAACAAAACAGTTATGATAATGAAATTAACTTCAAAAGGTCTATCACCCCTCTTTTTCTCGGAGGGGGTGGTGTGCTGGGGATCGAACTCAGGGCCTTGTGCTTTTTAAGCAAGCGCTCTACCACTTGAGCTAAATCCCAAAGGCACCCCTCTTTGATTTTTTTTTATTTTTATGTTTTTGAAACAGGGTCTCACCGTGTAATGCACACTGGTCTTGAACTCACTATGTATCCCAGGCTGGCCTCAAACTCACAGTGATTCTCCTGCCTCAGCCTGCCAAGTGCTGGAATTACAGTCATGTGCCATCGCCCTTTCCAATTCTTGTCAATATATGACTAGTTTTGCTTCACATTACCCCCACTACGAGATTCCTTGCTAAGGTGATGTCAGGAAAAGTAACTTATTTCTGCAGCATTCAGGGGACTGAGGCAAGGAGGATTGCTGTGAGTTCAAAGCCAGCCTGGGCTACCCAGTGAGACCCTGCCTCAAACAAAACAAAACAAAAAAACAGCTAAATGATCAGGGACCAAAGTCCAGTAGCACAGCCCATTTTTTTTTTTAAAGAGCCCGTTATTTTCTATGTCTTTCTCACTTATATTTTTCCCAGTAAGCTTCCCTCCAATTTCTTTTTCTAAAATGCATTGCTGTAGTCATTTCCTCTTTGAAGCTGCCTGAAATCAGCCTTCACATATTTCATTGCACTAACCCTGGCCTCTGAGAGCTTGCTCTTAGGACCCTCAAGGAGGGAGAGGTTCCCAGTAGAGAATGCTGTGGCTAGAGCCAAAAAGCAGTGCTTGGAGGCTCGGGTGGAATCTTTGGTGGCATTTTTCCTAGATACTTCCCTCCCAGGTTTTTGTTGTGTTCTTTCCTGGTGGCTCCTGCAATAGAAGAGTTTGTGAGAGAAGCTAAGAGGCCAAGTTCATCTTTCCTCTGAGTGTCCCAAAACAGGTGGCTGTGTGGAGTTAAAAGCATGAAGAGCCAGTGAGCCAGTTTGTCTGTCCCAGAGTTGCCTGTCAGTTAACCGCTTAGCCATTCACCGTGAAGCTATTAGTGTCTTCCTTCGTTCTCCAACTTCAGGATTCTCTCTTTCTCGTTTTTTTGAGGTCTCTCTATGTAGTCCAGGCTGGCCTTGAACTCACGGTGATCCTCTTGCCTCAGCCTCCTGAGTGATGGGATTCCACATGTGCGCCACCACGGACAGCAGAGAATATTTCTGTCTGCTGCCCTCTCCTTGTCCTGTGGGCTCGTGAGTCGCAGGGCCTCTGTTTTGTGTGTGCTGATTGCACCTTTTTGTGTCGTAGTTCATCAACTTGCATGAGAATGGCCAGAGCGATGCCGCCAGTGTGAGTGAACGTGGGGTCGCTGAGCTGTGGTTGCAGCACAGCTTGCAGTGCCACTGCCTCTCAGCCCAGCTGCGGCCCCTGCTGGGGGACAGGCAGTACATCCGGAAATTCTACACAGGTAGGTTGCCAGCCCGTCCCTGGGGCTGCATCTACTTCCTGCTTCTCCACAGCACTGTCCCTCTGTGGGTGCCCCTAGCCCCAGACCTCGTGTCTGTCACTTGCCACCATGGAGAATCTGCTCAGAATCATGTCCTCTGTCCTCCTCTCCTTCCTTGAAAAGTACACTCAGACTTGTGCCCAGAGGTGCCTTGCACCCAGGCACACAGATCACCCTGGACACTGCTACTGATCATGCATCTTCTCCATGCTGGCTGCTGGCTGGTACTCGTGGAGCAGCCTCAGTGTTGGGTATTTGCACCTTGTTTTGGAGTCAGTAGCAGGGAGCCAGGAGGGGTGCCTGGGCCACAGTCACCAGACCCAGGCTCCAACTTGGAGTCGCTCCCCTTGGCCTCTGTGCTCCACAGCATACTCTCAGCTTCTCTCCCCTTGGCCTCTGTACTCTCGGCATACTCTCAGTTCTCCCTGCAGCAGCCTGTGTGGCCTTGCTTCCTTTTACCTTCTTTTCTCCCCTTCTCTTCCCCCAGGCTCCTCTCACATGAGGCCATTATGAGAGGGTGAAGTGCTCACCATGTCTGCTTTTCCATCCCCAGACGGTGCCTTCCTGCTCAGCGACGCGCACGTGACGGCCATGCTGCAGTGCCTGGAAGCCGTGGAGCAGAACAACCCCCGCCTGCTGGCTCAGATTGACGCGTCCATGGTGAGGGGTGGGAGTTGCCTGTCAGCATGGGCACCTGAGTCTTCTGAGACTCTGACTTCTTCTGAGAGGTGGATGTGCCCTGAAACGCTCTAAAAAAATGCTTGCCGAGAAGGGGAGACACCATTGTGTACTTACTGAAGTGCAAAGTCTAATCCTCAGTCTGTGTACTGGGGTTGGGGGTGTTTAAACCCTTGGCACCCTTGGTCTGAGAAAGCACCTCCTTAAGGTGAGCCAAGTGGGAGAGGGATGGTTCTGGGCATGTGTGGTGATGCACACCTGTAATCTCAGCGCTCAGGAGGCTGAGGTGGGAGGATCGGCAAGAGTTTGAGGCCAGCCTGGGCTGCATAGCAAGACCTTGTCTCAAAAAACCAAAAAAAAAAAAAAAAAGAAGAGAGATGATCCTGAGTCAGGAGCAGGCTTTACAAGATCAGATCTTGTCTGGCTTAGTGGTACATGGAGCCAACTTTTTCCTTTGGTGTCAAGAAAATTTTGTAGTAAAAAGAAAGTTTTGCTACCTGTAAGTACCACACCTCATTATTAATACTTAGCTAATGCTTAGCAGAGTCTTTACTCCCTTTAGGGTGGAATTCCCCCATCTCTCCTGGTGGTTTCATTTCCATTGTCAGTTGCCATCCACTGAACATTCTGCATGCCAGGCAGGGCACTCTGTGTAGAACACACACCTTCCCATGTCATCCTCACAACTCTGGGAAGTATGCATTCATATCTTTTTAGCAAGAAAGCCACTGGGGCAGAGTAGATGAGTCACTCACCCTGAGTTGGGACCAGATAGCTTCTGAGTGACTGGGGAAGGGTCAGAACGCCACCTTGTCTTGACCCTGAGGGTGTAGGCTTAAGTGCTTCTGGTGCTATCTCCACTCTGCCCCCAGGAGGCACACAGAGCCGAAGGTGCCCAGGACTCGGTTTCCTAGTTGTAGCCTGGGACTCAGTTTCCTAGACGCTGGTGCGCTGTGTCCAGGCTCCAGCTGTTGTCTAGGCTGCCTTGAGGGCCAGTTCTGTCAGCACTTCCAAAGGGCTGACCACCTCTCCAGGCCTCTACCCTCGAGTCCCACACATTTTATTCTGTTTTAGTTTGCCAGAAAGCATGAGAGCCCGCTGCTGGTGACCAAAAGCCAGAGCCTGACAGCTCTGCCTGGTTCCACGCATACCCCGCCGACCAGCTGTGCTCAGCATTCCTACTTCGGGGCCTCTGGCCTACACCAGTCCATGTCCAGCCACGGCTCAGGTACGGGGACAGGGGTGCCTGGAAAGGAGGGGACTTGGCGGGTGCTCACAGGTGGGTGCTCACTCTGTCAAATTTCAGGTCTTAACAACAGACACCTTAAAAAGGTGTAAGGCAGCCAGCCTAGAAGATAATTCAGTAGAATCATTAAAGTAACGGGAGAAATGTTTTTAGGTTAACTTGGGTTTCTAGTCCACATTGCAAAGAAGACATTGAAATAATAGCTAACATGTATTGAGTGCCTAAAGCATGCTAAGCCAGTGATGGCAAAAAGAGCTTTCAATTATAACAGACAGCCTGCTGTGGCATGTGTGCCATAGGTTCCCCACCATTGTGCTAGTCTCAATCGTAATCAATTTTTATATATATATATATTTGTAACCCCAGCACTCGGGAGGCTGAGGCAGAAGGATTGCCACAAGGTTGAGGCCAGCCTGGGCTACACAGCAAGTTCAAGGCCAGACTGAACTACAAGTGAGACCCTGTCTCAAAAAAAAAAAAAAATTACATATATTATCTCATTTGATCCTGAAAAATCCTGTGAGGTATTATTATTATTGCTCTTTGTACAGATGAGGAATACATACCAACAGGTATTCAAACCACTGCCTCAATAGCCCATGCTCGACTTGGCTCCTTTAATTGATTTAGCTTTTCTGGGGTGACACCCTGTGTTCCAGGCACCTGGTAAGAGTACAGTTGGTCCTTGATAGTGGGAAAGCCTTCAGATAAACCACAAGGCTCCCGCTCACCTTTCTTGCCCCTTCCCCTTCCTCTCTCCTACCCTAGAGAGAAGAACCACTTCATTTGCACTCTCTGGCCATCCCCAAAGACCCCAGGAAGGCCAGGGACACCTGTCTCTGACCAAGGAGCAAACCGCCCAGGTGCCTCAGCTTTCAGACTCAGTGCCAGCCTCAGAGTCCCCGTCAACCCCACAAGAGATGAGCTCCCAGGCCCCGACCAGCCCCCCGGACGCATCCTGGACCGGCAGCCAGAGCGACTCTCCAAGCGACGGCAGCGAGGGGCCCGAGTACCTGGCCATCGGCAGCCTGGATCCCCGGGGCCGGCATGGCAGCAGTCAGAGCCCTGGCAGCAATGCTGAGAGCAGCAGCTCCAACCTGTTCTCCTCCAGCAGCTCCCAGAAGCCAGATTCTGCTGCTTCTTCTTTAGGGGACCAAGAGGGCGGCCAGCAGAGCCAGCTGTCCAGTGTCCTCCGCAGGTCCAGCTTCTCAGAGGGGCAAACTCTCCCCATCACCAGTGGGACAAAGAAGAGCCACATCCGCTCCCACTCGGACACCAACATTGCCACTGGTGGAGCCCCAGGTCTGGAGGGGCCTGTCGGGGAGGGTGGGAGGAAGGTGTGGCCATGTGGCTTTGGTGGGGGGGGGAATCTGTGTTTCTGCCGAGGACATCCTGCCTAATAATGAGAAGGAGAGGTTTGAAGAGTAAGACTCATACTCCGAGTCTCTGCATATGTTTGTGCCTTCATGTGGTGCTGAGTGCCGAGTGTATCCCTGGAATCCTTCAGTAGTTCCTTAGCCTCAAAGGACAGTGGAACTCATCACATCTCAAGTTTTCAGGGTCTTTCTTGGGCTGAGGGAAAGTGTTAAAAAGCTTTAAAAATGGTCCTTGAGAGATTTCGCTAGGATATAATACCAGTACCAAGTGATATTAAGGCTCCCTGATTAAAACTGGGGATATAGCTGGGAGTGGTGGCACATGCCTGTAATCCCAGCACTCGGGAGGCTGAGGCAGGAGGATCACCGAGAGTTCGGGGCCACCCTGATCTAATAGCAACACCCTGTCTCAAAAAACAAAAACAAAATAAAACAAAAAAAACCTGGGGATGTAATGAATGTGGGGCGGAGGAACCCAGTAAACGAGTAGGTGGGACTGATGGCTGAGTCACCAATTCCGGCTGAGGCAGTCAGGTGGGAGGTCCTGGCCTGGCACTCAGGTCCGGGAATGCAGGCAGAAGGCAGGGCGTAACCTGGAGAGGGCAGGGGCCTCGCTGCTTTGGCCACTTCATTGCCGCTGCTGTCGTCCCTGGGTGTTGGTATCTAGCAGGCTTGGGTTGGGTTTCATTTGTAGCAGTGTCTGTAACATAAAGTAAAGAGCCATTCCGGATCAAGAACCCCAGAAATAAATTATAAACAATTTTATAAGGCAAAACCTAAGGATTTCTTTTAGGAATGGAGCTGCTGCTGCTCTCTCTCCTGTCGTAGAACGATGAGAACTAGGCTTCATCTGAAATCTTCTGAATGACAAATTTGTATCCCCATTTTCCCTCGAGAATGTGACCTGACTTCCTGGAGCTCTGCCAGAGGAAACCCCCAACCCACCCCCACCCGTCCTCCTGCGAGCTTTCTCAGGTGTGAGGATGTTTGGTCAGGTGTTCCAGGCATGCCTGGGCTCTGGGCTTGGGAAACTTCCCTGCCCCACCCCTGAGCAGCCCACACTGCCCACTTGCTAACCTGGTGGGACGCAGAGCCAGGGCAGACCTGTCCAGAGGGGTCCGAGGGAGCAGGGTCACACACAATGTTCTGTGGGTGCTCTCTCTCCTTCTGCACTGGGGTTTCCTCTTGTAGTCTGTACCTCCCTGCCCAGTAAAAGGACACTTTTTTCTATTTCTCTCTCTCTAACCTTGTCTGCTCTGTCTGGACTTTCCTCTGCACCTGTCTGCCTGCAGGAGGCCCCAGGAGTATCACCATTATAGTTGAAGATCCCATTGCAGGTTTGAGAGCCAGCCCTCCACCCTTTTCCTCTGTGACCACTTTACTCAGTTCAGAACCTCCTTTTCCTGTCTGGTGTCAAATCAAGCTTGGCCATTCCGGTCCTGCCATGGTACTGGAACCTGTCTGTAAAATGACACCAGTATTTCACATAAGTGTCTGCCCCAGCTTCCAAGTGCCTCCTTCAGTTTTCCCAGCATCCTCTGGGAGGCAGAGCAGGATTTAAGAATTCAGTTTCATCAAAGGTGAAATTGAGGCCTGCTGTTTTTCTAAGGACTTGGAATGGCTCAGTGGCAGAATGTTTCTTATAGTGGAACACTTACTGCAGATGCCTTACCATTCCTTGACTTAACACCAGAATATGTTTCATGCCCTCTCTGTGGTCTTGGATACATATACCTGCATGTTCTTTGCCTGTCCAAGAGTCCCTGGTTGCTTTCTTCCACCCGTCTTCATCCCTACATGAGTCCTCTCTACCCTACCCTGACTGTGCACATTTTCAGTGACTTCTGTCTGTTTGCTTTTGTTTCCATGGTGATATGTGTTTGCTCTGGGTACTGTGATTCATGGAGATGGTAACCCTGCAGGTCTACAAGGCAGTGGCAAGGGAAGACTGGAGGCCAGAGTTTCCTGGTAATGGGGAAGCCCTGGATGTGTTAGCTTGGAAAAGAGGTGAAAAAGGTACAAAATCTGCAGAAACATCCTTTATCAGAGTGTGTTTGTTTTTAAGGAGATGAGAAAAGATAAGGCAGTGAGACAGGAAACGGTAAGGATCAGCCAGAGGGGCAGCTGCAGCAGTAGAGAGCTCGGTTGGGAAAGGCTGAATGGCCCATGTTGTAAGGAGTTAAGGTCACGGTGCTGGAGTTTGCGTTATGAGTCAGGTCTGACTGGGAGTCTCAGAAGTGCCTTCTGAGACGTCATGATGACTGCTAGTTTGTGCTCAGTTCAGTAGTGAGGAGCAGACCCCACTGCCAGGGCCAGCAGGAGCCTTGGAGGGCCCAGGAGAACCCGATTGTCCTGTACCAGCCATAGCTTTTCTTGCAAGAGGAGCAGCAGACAGGATACGGATGGAGGTGACTCAGCCGTCCGTTCTCCAGAGCACCCCCATCGTTTCTCCAGCACCCCTGCTTCCCACCTGCTTTTCCTCGGCACTGGAAATTGTGTTTTCTTTTGAAAAATTCCCCTTGCTCATGGGCTGCGGGCTCTGTCTGCTGCTGTTTCTCCGCCCCCGGCCCTCCCAGTCCTCTTCCCAGCACCTCCCGCTCTGACAGCTGTTCCTGCAGCCCGCTCCCTGCCTTTCCGGACGGAGCACTTCAGTTTCAAGACCACCATCCTCCAGCATCTCTTCGAGGCTGCTTTTAAGGACATTGCTAGGCTTTGTTTTGATTCCTTAATGAACATTCTGATACTGTTTTTTTGGTTTTTTGTTTCTGATATTATTTTAAAACTGAATGTCAAGGTATCAGAAAATCTTGATGTGCTTGTCTTTGTCTTACCACCTGAAGGCTGTTCTCAAAGTTAGTTTATCAAGCTAGGGCTGGTGGCACACACCTGTAGTCAGAAGGCAGCTTAGCGAGACCCTGTCTGAAAAAAATCAAGAAGTAAATAAATAAAGTTGTCAGGATGTTAGAAATTGACTGATGCTCCTAGAAGATCTGGTTGAGTTTTGGGGCTCAGCCCCTCTCCGCACAGGGCACATATTGTGCTGTCTCAGCATCCCTGTCGCTGAGTTCAATCCCTGTCTGAGAAGTCACTCACCCGCCATTTCTTGTGGCCACTTCTGACTTAGGTCGCACCCTCTCTGAGGTGGCGGATGTCTTCATGGGTGTGTACCTCTGTGTGTGTGTGTGTGTGTGTGTGTGTGTGTGTGTTGATCCAGATGGAGAAGGCGAGGGGGATTTGAAAAGAGGCCTTTGAGTACTAGATTTACTTACCAGAAGACAGGTTCCATGTGAACATCATACACAGGAGGAAGCCATTCGTGTCCTTTCCTAATCAGGTTATTTATTATTATTATTATGTGTTTTTGGGGGTATTTTTTTGAGACAGGGCATCACTGTATAGCCCATGCTGGCCTCATACTCTCAGCAAGGCTCCTGCCTCAGCCTTCTGAGTGCTGGGATTACAGGCATGTGCCACCACACCTGGTAGTAGGTTTTTGACCTTTCTTTCTTTTCTTCCTTCCCCCGCCTTTCTCTCTCTCTCCCTCCCCACCCTCTCTCTCTCTCTTTCCTTATTTTTGTGGGCCAGGAGGGGAGAATGTGTAGTCTGTACATTTAGTTAGTACTAGGATTATCTCTCCATGTATTCAGTAGGCACCAAGCCTGTTGCTGTGGGATTAAGAGTCATAGTGGTTCAGTTAGAAGGTAGACGCTTCCTTATTGCTCGGCAGGACCCAAGAGCATCCTTAGTGGCACCATTTTCTTTTTTTCTTTTTTTTCTTTTTTTTGGAGTTGGGGATTGAGCTCCAGGCCTTATGCTTGCGAGGCGAGCAGTCTAACCACTGAGCTAAATCCCCAGCAATGGCACTATTTTCTGACTTCTGGGAGAAGCATGGCTGCTGCAGATCCCCATTTTGGGACAGAACTATTCATATCCCTGCTCCGTTGTCCTGCAGAGGGCGGCCAGTACCAGGGCTCGGGAGAGGGCATGTTCCGGAGACCGTCGGAAGGACAGTCCCTCATCAGCTACCTCTCGGAGCAGGACTTTGGCAGCTGTGCAGATCTGGAAAAGGTGAGGAAGCGGAGCGGCCACAGGGCTCGTTCGATGGGGGCCTGGCCTGCAAGTTGTAGTGGCAGCTGTTCCAGTGAGTTTGGGGGCACGTAGCAGCGACATGGGTATAGACAGCAGTAAAGATGAGCTTGGCAAGTCCTGTTTCTGGGAAACTTCAGGGAGCATGTGCTCTTCACTGGGCCCCAAATATCAGCCATTTAACTGGACACAGTGGCACATGCCTGTAATCCCAGCTACTCAGTAGGCTGAGGCAGGAGAATCGCAGGTTTGGCCCCATCCTGGATCATTTAATGAAGTCCTGTCTTAAGGTAAATTTTTTTTTAAAAAAAGGACAGGGGATATGGTTCAGTGGTAGAGTGCTTCCCTAACACAGTGAGGCCCTGGATTCTGTCTCTAGTACTAGAAACAACACAACACAAAACAGAACACTATGAAAATATTAGCGATTTTATTTTAGAAGCTACTCCGGGCAGAGAAACATTGAATTTTAGCTGCATAATTATTGTTCCTTCGAGCCTGGAACCTTAGGTATATACTGTTTCCAAAATCAACCTATGTATTCTAAGGCTCACCCATGTAACAAATGATATCTGTGCAGCATTTTATGGCTTACAAAACTCTCTTGCTTTGAGACATTATATTTACCTTACTACTATGTGTGCAGGTGTGTGACTTTGGAAAAGAGCCTTGTTGAAATTCCTGGGCATTCTCTTTTTCTTTACTAAACAAAGACTTTTATTGATCTTTGTTTTAAACTTTATTCCCAAACTTCTCCAGCTTAATTAGCTACAAAGAGAAAATGATGTATAAGCAAAAACTGAGAAGAGAAGCCAGGCATGATGGCACATGTCCATAATCTCAGTACTCGGGAGGCTGAGGCAGGAGGATCTGCACAAGCACGAGGTCAACCCAGGCTACATAGTGAGTTCTAGGTCAGCCTAAACTACATAGTGAGACCCTGTCTCAAAAAAACCAAAAAACAATAAGAAATACTGCAACGAGCTACCGTGTCCAAGGGGCTTAGATTTAAAAATATTAGAGATCTAGATGTTACCAGGTCCATAAATAATTTTTAGAAGCATTTCTAAGGTCCAAAGAGCAGCTCCCAGTAACTTCTAGCTTTATTTTCTTTAGCAGTTGACACAGTTCATTTTGCCTCATGCTCGGAACCCTCGTCAGAATGCCTTGCGTGCTCTGGACTCCCCTCCTCTCCCATCGCAAGGGCGCCTTTCTGGCTGCAGCCCTTCGGGGAAGGGGAAGCTCCAGCGAGCTGGCTAACGTAGTGGGCCGGTGCCCTACGCTGGCCTCAACTGTGGTGACTTGATAGCAGCTGTCTCTGCGTAGCCGTCACTTCACAGTGAAAGTGTTTGCTGCTGGAGAACCCTGAATGATAGGGTGGTCAGAGAGTGCATCGGCTTGTTTGTGAACATACTTGCAAGGCCCCGGGCCAGCGTGCAGGGACCCGGGCCAGGCAGCCAGGCAGCAGAGGAGGGGCAGGCGTGGCCAGGTAGGGAACAGGTTCTTGGCCAGCGGCTTTCTGGGGGAGAGTGTGTTTCCTCGGGGTGTCTCCTTCAGGAGCAGTGCAAGGCTGGAAGTCTGCCTCCCGGCATGCTCCACAGCGGGGCCTCCAGTCCCCTGAGGCTCCGCCAAGCCACTTCTTTGGCGCCCTCCTCCCCAGGAGAATGCCCACTTCAGCATCTCCGAGTCCTTGATCGCGGCCATCGAGCTGATGAAGTGCAACATGATGGCGCAGTGCTCGGAGGAGGAGGAGCTGGAGGAGGAGGACAGCGACCGAGAGATCCAGGAGCTGAAGCAGAAAATCCGCCTCCGACGCCAGCAGATCCGCACCGAGAACCTGCTCCCAGCGCACCAGGAGGCGGAGCGCGGGCGTGAGTGGCCTGGGCTCCTCTGTGCTGCTCCTCAGTTCCAGACAGCTCAGCGCCTTGGGGCCTAGGGGTTCTGATCTTCTTTTCTTTTTATTTTCATTTGATTTTTCGGAGACAGGGTCTCAAGATGTTATCCAGGCTGGCATCGAACTCACTATGTAGCCCAAGCTGGCCTCAGACTCCCAGCCATCTGCCTGCTTCAGCCTCCCAAGTGCTGACGGGATCACAGGCGGCACCCCACGCCTGGCTTCTCGTCTTCCTTTAGGATGTTGTACCCAAGCCAAAGGTTCCTTTGCTCTCGGAAAGATACTAATATGCTGGTTTTTTTCTAACCAGACTAAGAATACTCACCCTAGAGTCTATCCATTTCTTGCATTGGAAATAGCTTCCTTCTGAGTTAGGTCTCTGAGGTGAAAAACACTAAGTCCACTTCCAGGTTTGCTTCCTGAGTAGTAGGACCTTGTATTACATGAAACTTTCTGAGGGATCTGGCTGTAGTGGCACACGCCTGTAATCCCAGCACTCAAGAGGCTGAGACAGGAGGATCTTTGAGTTCCAGACCAGCCTGAACTACATAGTGAGACCCTGTTCCGAAACAAAACAAGACAAAGCCTTTCTAGGGATAAGTGACATGAGTGGGAGCAGGAGACCTCTTTTCGTCCTATTTATCGTTACTATATTTTAATACAACAGGCTTTCTGGTCACCTCCAGCAGCTCCCAGTTCAGCTCTCGGGATTCGGCACAGTCCTCGGACTCGGGCTCCGCTGAGGAGATTGACGAATTTGAAACCCAAGGTAAGAAGCGAGGTTGTGTTCCGAAGAAGCATTACTTGTTTCTTTCCCTTTGGTATGGCAGGCCGAGAGGCTCCGCGGCGGGAGGTCTCTGTTATGGTCCATTTGGAAGTGTTGGTTACTATAAAGGACAACTTCTCTGGCTAAAAGCAAAACCCCTTTAAAGTTTAAATTCAAGGCCAGCCTGGGATCCATAGCAAGATCTTGTCTCAAAAAACGAAGCAAATAAGAAATAAAATTAAATAAATAAATAAATCTGAGCAGAGAGAACCTTGAAAGAAAGTGCTCCGGCCGAGCGGCTGGCTGTTGACGTCTCCCTGTGCTTCTTCCTCTTTTGCCTCTTTCTTTTGGATTCTCCCTCTGATTCTGCCTGCCTGGTCGGGCTGACCCACACCGCATGCAGTTAGAATCCTGCTCTCTGTCGTGCTCCACGACACAACTGGAATTATTTCCAAGTATTCAGAAGAAGCTTTATTGTAATCCTAAGAGAAAAGGACAAGAATCACTGAGGGAAGGGCAAAAAAGAAAACTAAAAGTCTAGCTTACAGAGTAGGGCCCTAGCGTCTGTCCCAGCAGTGTGGTCTTGCTCACTGGAATCCCTGACTTCGATCGCAGTGTGGGGAAGGGGAGGGGCTCCAGTCCCAGAAGGCTGTTGAGGCCAGCCCGGGCTACATAGTGAGACCCTGTTTCCAAAAAAAAAAAAAAAATCATAGTTTATTTTAAAGTTTACAAATACACAGCCATGTGAAGAGGGATGTAGGACAGGGTCCTATAGTTCCCAGCCTAGGGACCACTGCGTCTCTATGCATTCTAGGGGTGCCACCTCCTAGTACATCCACATGGACCTCTACCAAGATGCTCCCCACACCTGGTTGCTCCAGTTGCTTTCATTGTAGTTTCATTATATGGGTATGACTGATTCAGTCATCAGCCTTTGGTAACTGCCCCAGGAGGGCAGGGGAGCGAAGCTTGCAGCCCACAACTCCTGTGGTTGGTTCTTCTGGGCCGCCCCCATCTGAGGCTACTCAGGGGCCTGCAGAGTCATTGCATTAGCGCACCCTCAGGTATGGTCAGCAGGATCTCCTTGTGAAGAAAAGGGATGTGCTGGGCATGATAGTGCACCCCTGTAATCCCAGCACTCAGGAGGCTGAGGCAGGAGGATTGCTGAGTTCTTCAAGGCCAGTTTGCACTACAAAACAGGGCTCTATCTCAAAAAAAAAAAAAAAGGTTTTAAAATACAAACAAAAAATTCCAAAGTAGGGCTGGAGATTTAGCTCAGTGTTAGAGCGCTTGCCTAGCAAGCACACAGGGCCCCAAGTTCGATCTCCAGCACCAAAAAAAAAAAAAAAAAAAAAAAAAAAAAAAAAAAAAAAAAAAAAAAATTCAAAGTAAAATTAAAAGGGCTGAGGATGTATCTCAGTGGTAGAGATCTTATTTAACATGCTTGAGGCCCTCAGTTCAATCCTTAGTGCCTCAAAAAAAAGCAAAACAGATTTGAGCTGGGTGTGGTGGTACATGCCTATAATCCCAGCACTCAGGAGGCTGAGGTAGGAGGATCACTTTAAATTTGAGGCCAGCCTGGGCTACTTAGTGAGTTCAAGGCCAGCCTGAGCTATGTAGTGGAGACCCTGTCAAAAAAAACCACAAAAGAACAAAAAACGTTTTCAGCGAGGCATAATTTACGCAACAAAATTCACTTGCTTCAAATGTACAATTCAGCGATTTTTAATAAATTTGCTGAGTTATGCAGCCATTATAGTTTCTGAGTGTTTTCATCTTCCCAAGATCTCCTCACTGTGAATCACCACCCATTACAGCTAATAGCTGCTTCCACCCCAGCCACAGGCAGCTTTGGTCTCTGTGAACTTGCCCTTTCTGGACATTTCGTACGAATGGAATGATGCAGTGTGTGACACGTTATCTTTTGTATCTGGCTTATTTCACTTTATGTATGTCTGCTGCTGATGTCTGCCACATGGGACTGAGCCTGTTTCTAAAATCCCAATCCCGGATAGTCTTTTCTCCGTCTTTGGTGGTTAGGGTTTGTTGCTCTTGTCTTTTCTCCCCTCTTGATGCTCTTCTATTATAGCTTCATCAGTTCTTCTTCACTTCCTTTGCAGATTCTTGTAGAGTTTCCATCCTGCATATATGAGTCTGTCAGGCTCTCGTCAGGAGGCAGGTCTCAGTAATTCCAACAGGGCAAGTCGCACACAGAGAACTGTGAGCTGAAGGAGTGGAGTAGAGAGGCCCCGTGAGCACAGGAAGGGCGGGCTGGGAGGCAGTGGGAAGGGACACAGGGAAGCGGACCTCCCGGTGGGGGAGCGGCTCTCGTGGAGCTGCCTGAGGTGGTGCCAGTCGAAGCTGTCCCCAGGGAGGTGGCTGCACCAACAGCCTGCACCGGAAATTGTCCAGGTGCGAGGTGTGATGCCTGGCTTCAGAACGCAGGTGGCACTGGGAAGAGCAGCCCGCCGGGGAGGGGGTGCTCTGCCTCCGGCGCCCCCCTGAACGCTGCCCTGGAGTGCCAGGACAGCCACCTGTGAGAGAACCTCTCGTGGCAGTCTGATCTGCAGAGCTGTCCGAGGCAGTTTCTGGGGGGCAGTTTCTGGGGTCAGTTGTGTGCCCCTCAGCAGGCAGCTGGGATAGCCGCACACCGGACCCACAGGGAAGCCTTGTCCTCGGCATCCTCCAGGGCCCCGCGGAACACTGCAGAGACAGCTCCTTCCTCGGAGCGTGGGCAGAAGGGGGCGGCCTGGGGCAAAAGGTAACCTATTGATAGCTGCCGTAATACATAAAAAGGAGCATTCATGAACTGTATTTTCTGACAAGTTTCAAAATTATATCCCATTCAAGGTAATAGGTTGCTTCTCCCATCCTTTTGGTGAATTCTTTCTTTCTTTAAAGAAATTTGCTAAGAAATTTGTAGATTTTGAAAAGAACTGGTTTTAACCAGTGTCTGGACACACAGCCTGTTCTTTTTACAACATGTCATTGTTTTTATCGGTTATTTTTATATCTTCTGACATTTTTTCAGTCACTAATAATAGCTTTATTCTATCTAATACATCCCAAACACTTGAAGTCTTCTTGGAGGAAAATCATTTGTTTTTTTACAAGAAATCCATAAGAAGTTTCGTAATTATGTTAAATTTCACTTGGAAGATGAGTTTCCCTGAGTTTTTCTAGAGTGCTGCTGTTCTTTGGAGTTGAATGACTTCCTCCTTCCTCTTTCCTCCTTCATTAGCTGTCGTAGACCCCAATGTGCTCTTACCCACACCCTCAGCTAGTGCCCACCCAAGTCGATGTGGCCCTCTGCCTGAACTGGCCAAAGTCCTGCCGATGTAGCACCACCCCCGCAGGGCCGGTGCACCTGGGTGGGGTAGGCATCTCCTTCGGGAGCAGGTGCTACAGGCTGAGGGTCTTTCCCCACAGTGCAGTTCTCACAGTCTCAGAATGGCCCCCGTTAGCTGAGAACGCCTGCCACGGACCTCCGATTTCTTTGTACCCCTAGTAAGAAAGACGAAAAAAACATGGTAAAATATGACTTGATCAGATGTCTTAAAGAAAAGAGAATGATTTGTTTCTCAAAGAAAAAAAAAGAGTTCCTTTTGTGAGAATGAGGAATTGCTAAATACCATCATACTTTGATAAAATACAGGGATACATTCTGAGAGATGTGCCATTAGGTGATTTTGTGCAAACATCCTACTTGCACAAAGTAAGATAGCTACCATTCCCCAGCACCAAAGAAAAAAACAACAAAACAAAACAAAACAAAAAACCCCAAAAGGGCCTGGGATTTAGCTCAGTGCTTAGAGTGCTTGCCTTGCAAGCACAAGGCCCTTAGTTCAATCCCCAGCACCAAAGAGAAAAAACATAAGATAGCTACCACGGCCCTGGACAGTATCATCGGATGGGACCAAAGTTATATACAGAAACGTCATTGTGTGGAACATGATTGTGGCTTTTATGGAGACTAGTTTCTTTAGCAACCATGACTTTGTAGCCCCTCCCCCCATAGTGTATAGTGTCTTTAATAGCTTGGTTCTAAATTAACAAAATTGCTTAGCTCCTTATTCAAGATTATCTAGGATTTTCTTTCATTTTTCCTTCTGTAGTACTCCCAAACAAGATGAAATTTGTACAATCTTTTCATTGCTTTTAGTTAATAATTCGTTTAGGGAATATTTTCTGAAAATCTATTATGTATAAAACACTTTGAGCTGGGCATGATGGTACATACCTGTAATCCCAGCACTCAGGAGGCTGAGACACGAGAATCTTCATGAGTTTGAGGCCTGCCTGGCTGGCCTACATAGTTCAAGGGCAGCCCGAAATACATAGTGAGACCCTGTCTCCAAAAAAAAAAAAAAAAAAGCACTTTGAGGGTTACTGGGGACAAGGCAAGACTCCTGTACAATCCAAGGCACTGAGTGTTACCTGCATAAATCAAACCAAAAGGTCTGTGAAGGGCTGTCACCTAGACTTTTCCTTTTTCCTCCTATGGTGGTACTAAGTACAGTGAAACCAGACAACTGGCAGTGCACTGGGATTTGGATTTTGGTAGCACATGTCCAGATGGGAAATACGATATAAATGAAAATCTTTGTTGTTCAGTAAAATAGGCTTTGCTCTTTACCAGCAACATTCGGTGAATGAAAACTAATCAGCAAATCTCAGTTCTATTAACCTGCTGTATATATAGTTTTAAAGTCATTCGTTTGTCAGCAATATTGTTTGAGTATGTGCTTATATACAGAACTATGGGTTAAGTGTTTTAATACCCAAAAAAAAATTAGACACACTCATTTCCTCACAAGAAGATTTTATAATCCAGCTGTATAGAAAGGAAATAAATGTACTGCGGAAACGTGTGACACATTGAGCTACTCACAGCCAAGTGCAGAGCGACATTGTATGCGCTTAGTGCTCATATGAGGAACTCACTCAGTGGAAGCTCAGGCGTATGGACTTAAAGAAGGCAAAAAGGTCTTTTCACCTGGCATCAAAGGAGGCTAGAGATGGATTCATCAAAACCATCTTTCGTTGTTTAGTTAGGTTCTACCTGCCTTTCTCAGAGAGGACTTGTATGTCACTCCCTCCTCATACAGGTAATGAGCTCTCTGGAGGTTCAGCACAGACTCCTTTACTGGAAACAGGCTTTGGAAAGTCTGCCAAAGTTTCCTGTAATTATGCACAAGAGTCCTGCAGTAACCATCAGGTCGATGATCACTATGAAAACCGGTTGGTTCCCAGGCCTGTCCTGGGACTTGGAAGCGGTGGAGTTCTTGTCCTTCCTATGCCACCAGACAGAGGTGAAGCTTTGGATATAGAAAACTTCTAAAACTCGATGAAAATGGCACTAGTCAAGAGATGTTAGAAGCAAACTTTCAATTGCACAGACGTGTAATAAGTAACCTTTATGATCCAGATTTCATGTTGAGTGCTAAGAAAAGCCGGGGGCTGGGGAGTATGTAAGAGGCCCTAGGTTCAATCCCCAGCACTGTCGGGAAAAAGAAGCCAGAGTTCTGGCCTCTGGGAGCTGGCTGCTTAAGAAAACGTGAAATTCAGAGCGAGGGAAAGAGTTGAGTCATTCTTTTGTGTTTCCGCCTGCTAGAGGTCGTGTCCTTGTGTGCCTGAAGATGCCTACTTTTCTCATTCACTGTTCTACACCAACTCTGGAATTTGAGTTTCCACCTAGATTTGTAACCCAGTGTTTGGCCTTCCCAGTGCTCTGTACACTATCATTAACTCAGCCAGCTTGTGACTTGAGTAAAGCCAAATTATAAATTGTGTTTAGAGCTTCTCCTGCCCCTAACCCCACACAGAGTGGAGTGTCAGCTGCCACCTCGAGTGCTTAGCTGACAGCGCCTTTGATGGCTTTGTTCTCCTGTCCCTCCTCACTCTCTACATCCTGCTCCCCTTCTCTCTGGTTTCCATTTAGATGCCAACGTCCGACGGAGCACAGCCTCCAACAGCAAACCCTTCATTTCCTCCCAGTCCTTGTGAGTACTTTATTTTTTTTCAGTAACCTTGGGGTAGGTGAGAAAACCCAATTCTTGGCATATGGATGAGAAGAGCCACAAGTAGGAGGTGGGGTCGAGTGACAGAAAGAAACAATGAGGGGAAAACCTTCATTGGGGTAGACTTTGGTGGGATAAACTGTCATGGATACCAGGGTCACAGCATGTATTATTTTTTCTCTGCTGAGTCCTGTCATAACTGGTGATCCCAAAATATCAAGACTCGAGAGAGAGTGTCATTTTTGATCATGAAATCAAATTGAACATGTGCTATAGTGTAGACCCAGCTGGGGGAAGTATTAGCCCATTTGGAAGGGATGATGGCCCTTTATAGCCAGCGGAGCAGCTTTACTCAGTTTATTTTGGAAGAAATCCAGAGAAAGGAAGTTATGGAGCCCTTCCTATAATGCTAATGGGATTTGAATCTGAGTTTTAGGGCTCGAAGACCAATGTGTTTCCACTGTATATGTATCTGAAGATGGGGAACGAAGCTGGGCAGCTCCCACAGATGGTCTCAGTCCTGAGGGAGGCCCCGGTTGCCCTGTCTCTGCCCTGTGCTCAGCTCCCTTGCTTCTCACCTTCCCAGCTCCCATTGTTTCCTGCACTCCACGTCGGCCGAAGCGGTGGCCATGGGGCTTCTGAAGCAGTTCGAGGGGATGCAGCTTCCGGCGGCCTCGGAGCTGGAGTGGCTGGTTCCGGAGCATGATGCCCCTCAGAAGGTAGGCGCGGAGCCTGGCTGTTCTTCGCTCTCCTGTTTCCTTCCTTGTGCATGAAAGCCATTTGTTACAGATGTGTTGGATGAATGAGTGAATGAATGAATGAATGAATGAATGCTTGTCCGGGTTTTTCCCCGCAGTCATCACAACAGGATATTACAGAGTTTTTCCTGTCCTCAGGCCACATGACTGCTTGCAGAGTTCAAGCTGGAGCTCCTGTTTTGTGGCCAGCTTTGAGACCCTGCAGAAGTATTGCAGGCGAGAACCCCTGCCACACTGGGGATCTGGGGTGAGAGCCATCACCCCGGGATGCTGTTGCTCTTCACCTCCGAGAGCCCAAGGACCTCGCTTTTAGTCCATGGAGCCTTCTAGCTTGTTTTGAGGCCAGCATTCCCCGAAGTCCTCATCTTAGGGTGTCCCTGAAGGGTCCTTTGCCAGCTGCGCTTCTGTCATGGCTGTAAGCACCATGTCTGTGCTCCCAGACTGTCCTCGCCACTCCCTGTGTTCCCTCCCACAGCTCCTGCCCATCCCCGACTCCCTGCCAATCTCGCCAGACGACGGGCAGCATGCAGACATCTACAAGCTGCGGATCCGTGTGCGCGGCAACCTGGAGTGGGCCCCACCGCGACCTCAGATCATTTTTAACGTTCATCCAGCCCCCACGTGAGTACCCATGCTGTGCCCTTTGGGAAACAGGACCATCTTTGGATGGTCAGGACTAGCGCCCTCCTGTCCTATCTCTGCTTCCTCCAGTACTTCTGAATTACTCTTAATCTTCCTGTTCCTTCCTAGAGTGAACCGGTTGTTACCCTTCTCATTGGCATTCCCAGCCTGCTGCCCTTCCCCCGTTAGTGTATGAGCTTACAGGTTTTTCTTTTCTTTTAAGGTGGTTGGATGCATTTCTCCCTCATTGCTCCTTCACTTTTTGGCTCATTGTTGGGGAGAGCCACCACCGAAACCTAAACCCTAACCTTCCAACCCTCAGCTCTGTCCAAAGGTTCAGGGGAGCTCTCTTTCCCATGTCTTACCCTCCTCCCTTGTACCTCGAGGCCTCCTTCCATGCCACCTGCCAACACCCTCCCTTCGCCTTTGCCTAGGAGGAAGATCGCTGTGGCCAAGCAGAACTACCGTTGCGCGGGATGTGGCATCCGGACTGACCCTGGTGAGGCCGTCCTGGCCCCATACTGCCCAAGGGCTGTGCCTGCTCCCACACCTCGGAGAAAAGGGCCTGTCAGGGATAGCAAGAGGAGGTGATGGGGCAGAACTGGGGAGAAGAGAGGGGCCTGGCTGGGAGGAGGACTGGCAAGAGAAAGTAGGGCAGTTGGAGGCTGCGTCTCACCAGCTCTGGTAGCTTTGCTTCCTTGGTGGCCTCCAGGATGTAGGATCCCCAGGCCCCACTGTGTGGGTTTCTGCTGGCTTCGGGGAACTTACAGGAGGTGGCTGGTGGCCATGGGCCGTCCCCGGCTACCCTCTGAGGAGCAGCAGCAGCACTTCATGCAGGTCTAGACAGGCAAGTCACATCTGCCCCCGGTTCTTCCAGATTACATCAAGCGACTGCGGTACTGTGAGTACCTAGGCAAGTACTTCTGTCAGTGCTGCCATGAGAACGCCCAGATGGTCATCCCTGGCCGGGTGCTGCGCAAGTGGGACTTCAGCAAGTACTACGTCAGCAATTTCTCCAAGGACCTGCTCCTCAAGATCTGGAACGACCCCCTTTTCAACGTGCAGGACATCAACGGTGCCCTCTACAGGAAGATCAAGCTGCTCAACCAAGTGCGGGTAAGGTCTGGACGAGGCTCTACCCCTGCCTCGTGTTTATGTGGAGCTTCCCAAGTAGCCACCTCATCATCCTGCTCTTTTTTTTGGGTGCTGGGGATCAAATTTGGGGCCTTGCACTTGCTAGGCAAGCACTCTACCACTGAGCTAAACCCCCAACCCCTCGTCTTACTCGTTATGTAGCTTTTTATTCTTCATTTTCTTCTGCAGGGCTGGGGTTGGAACCTAGGGCGGCCTCACACATGCTGGGCAAGCGCTCCACTGCCGAGCTACACCCCCAACCCTCTATACTCTTCTGACATCTTCCCATTTCCTAGTGATCTGTCTCATCAGAGTCCCAAACTCCCAACAGCAGGTCTGAAGCTATGGACAGCATTTGATGTCAAAAGCAGATTTTCTCCCTTCACTGAAAATATTACTGAGTAGAGAATAGGGTGGGAAGCATGCACTGACTGGTCTTGCTAACACACAGTTCTCTCTCTCTGCCCCACCCCGACGTCTTCCCTCCAGCTGCTGCGGGTCCAGCTGTACCACATGAAGAACATGTTCAAGACGTGCCGACTGGCCAAGGAGTAAGTCTGTGCAGAGGCCAGAGTCCTCTGGTTGAGTTCATGTCCCTCACGGGTCATGTTTTAGCAGGCGGCTCCAGTGTTGTTAGGAGAGAGGAGAGTAGGGGGTTTGTAGGAACGTCCAGAAATGGTAAATGAGAAGCCTCAGCAGTAACTTGCTGCCCTGTGTGGAGGGAAGTCTGTGGTTATCCTGTTCTTAACGCTCTTTGAAAGCTGGCACTCATTACTCCGCACAAAGCTATAAATGGCGTCACTCTGTCATGCGGTGCCTGTTGGTGTGGGAAGGCTGGGGTTGCCGGAACGGTTGAGCCAGTAAATGTTGCTCACCTTCATAGCTTCTCTCTCTTGCGGCTAAATAGGGCTTTTTATACTACAACGTACCATACAAAACGTTCATTCCCTTCCCCACCGGCTTCCTCTCACCTGCAGGCTCCTAGACTCCTTTGACACAGTCCCAGGCCACCTCACAGAAGACCTCCACCTGTACTCTCTAAACGACCTGACCGCCACCAAGAAGGGGGAGCTGGGGCCGCGGCTCGCCGAGCTCACCCGGGCAGGGGCTGCCCACGTGGAGCGATGCGTGGTGCGTCTCACTCTGGCTCGCATAGTGACCCTTGCTTAGGGCTGGGGGCAGGGGACTTGGATCTTTGCCATTCTGCTCAGGAAGCTGAAAGGGCCCGTCAGCACTGAGGGTGAGACTGGAAAGGATCGCTGTTCCCAAAGTCAGTGAGCAGGAGGAGTTGGTGCTGGCGTTACCCCACTGAAGAACTGCCCTGCGTGGGGCAGGGAACTCTGGATTAGAATCTCGGCTTTGTGTTCAGTCACTGTACCAAAAGAAATTTGCCCCAAGTTAAGCCTCAGTTTCCTTGTCTCCAAAATGAAAATATTGTCCCCACTAATCCTTTCCTCTCAGTAATTTTGAGGATTGATGAAATGACTTCTGTGACAGCATTTTGTAAACTTAAGTATTCTACAAGTGCAGTTATTATTGTTCATAGTATATTCAACATTCCAGAAACTCTGTTTGTTTTTATTTTTTATGTAGTTCAGGCTGGGCTTGAACTCACTATGTAGTCCAGGCTGGCCTCAAATTCGTGGCAGTCCTCCTGCCTCAGCCTCCTGAGTGCAGAAATTCTATTTTAAATCTTTCCATCTCAGCTTCTGTGCGCTTTGTATTCCTGTGGCAGGCGGTCTCCAAATTCAAGCTCTAGAGGGGGCGTAGGTACAGGCCCGTGTGTTGGGCGTACTCGAGGCTGACTCGAGGCTGGTACTGATTTGAGGAAACAGCCTTATTTTACATTTCATCTTAATCAGCAGTAATGCATATACCAAAATAAAACCATTACCCAGACTGGCACATCAAGTCTGAAGCTATGTGGCACAATCCTTTCCTCATTCAGAGCCACTTTGTGGCAGGGGCTCCCCCAGCTTGCGCCTCTCTCATCCCCACTTAGAGCCTGTCTGCCGCTGCCCAGCCCTGGCCCTCATTTAGCCCACGCCGAGCCCAGCCCATCTCGTCCTTGGCGACACTAGAACCCTTTGCCCCCTCAAGGGTTTCCCTGTGTTGTTCATCTGCGCCCTGGCATCCCCTCTCTGGGCCAATTCCTCACTGGCTGCCTGTTTGCTTCCTCCCAGCTCTGCCAAGCCAAGGGCTTCATCTGTGAGTTCTGTCAGAAGGACCAAGACATCATCTTCCCTTTTGAGCTGCAAAAGTGCCGGATCTGTGAAGGTGAGCGCTGGTTCGAGGAGCGAGCCAAGCAAGACTGAACTAAGTGAACCTATTTTCCTAGGCCACCCCTGTCAGCTTCAGTTGGGTTCATTCGGCAGCTCGTGTCCCAGCCGCAGAGTGCTGGCTGTGGAGGTGGGTGGGGGCCGTGGCAGCCGAGGTGAAAGAAGTCTCCTTCCCTCTTGTCTCTTCCCCTGGACAGAATGTAAAGCGTGCTACCACAAGGCCTGCTTCAAGTCTGGACACTGTCCCCGGTGCGAGCGGCTGCAGGCCCGTCGGGAGCTGCTAGCCAGGCGCAGCCTGGAGTCCTACTTGTCTGACTACGAGGAGGAACCTGCGGAGGCCCTGGCCCTGGAAGCCACCATCCTGGAGGGCACCTGAGGGAAGCGCGTTGGGCCCCGTCTTGGGGCTGGGGCCACACATAGTGCAGAACTGAGCCACCATTGGAAGGACTTTTGCCCTTGGGGCTTTTTTCCCCTAAATTATTGCTATTTTTTTAACGACTTACTTATCTGACATATATGTGTAGCCAGCCTTGTTTGGTTGTTGGGTCCATTCTGTCGTGACAGATAATTTGGAGGCATCAGCTCTTTCCATCAGGACTGACGTACGGTCCCAAGTGAAACTTCTAGTGCCCCTGGTAGGGGAGTGGACGGTGAGACCCAGTGCTGTCACCGTGGCCTTCTGCACTGGCCCCACTCTGGTGGTGACGCATCTCCAGTGTTGTCTCCACATGTCTGTCGTTCTGGGCTTCTGAGCCAGGCCTCTTGCAGCCAGCTGTCTTCTCCTTTGCTGCTGTGATGTGAAATAGGATTTTCTCCATCCAGGTCCTGAAACAGGGAGACGCACAGAGAATGGGACTCCATGGGGCATTTGACAGGCTTGTGCAGGCCCTTGGGGGGGCTGTAAGAGCAGTCATCACTGTCCCAGAGCTCAGAGACCTCGAGGAGACAGGCAGCTGTAACATCCCTGTTCAGAGTGTTCTAGGCAAAGACAGTGGCTCAAGCTGACTTTCTTCATCTTGCCCAGTGGGCTCAGGCTGGGCCCGAGCACAGCTTGCACACAGCGTTTAAGTGAGGTGTGGTTGTTGCTTGAGGAACCTTTATCCAGCTAGAGGAGCTGCTGGCCTCCGCTTAGGTGTCTGGGTCTCAGGGGACCAAGCTCCTAGGGGCAGGTGCAACCTTTCAAGCTCAGGCAGGTCCCTGATGCCATCCTGAGACGAGGACAGAAACCCCATGTGCCATCTTAACCCGGGTCCCTTGCTGCTGTGTCCTGTCAGATGGTCGTGGTGGTTCTCAGTAAAGATAGAGCCCTGCTCCAGTCTCTGTCTCTTGTGCCGCTGAGCCAGGACGCTCCCTGGTGGCTGATCTCTTGCCTTAGTTTCTTTTCTCAGAGTTGGAGAAAACCCTTCCTGCTATTTGTAGTGTTAGAAAACTTGACGTTCTGTGGGTGTGAATGTGAATGTCCCTGCGTTCTTGGGATAAGAGTCTTTACACCAATTATGCACTGACCTCTTTATCCAGCCTGGTGAAATTCATACGTTCATTTTCCTTTGACTCATTTTAACATCCTTCCCACCCCGTGTTAGTGTGTATTTTGTTGGGAAAAGTGTTTGGATGGGCCTGGTTTATGTTTGTGGTGTTCTTGAAGTTGCCGTAACTCCTAACTGCTATGTGAAACACTGGTCGGGGTCACTTCTCTGAGGGTGGCCGCTCTGTGCCCTAACCCGGCAGCGTCGTTCTGGCACTGACTCTTTTCCGGACACTATGCTTGTCTTGCCGTAGTTGGCTGCTAGTGAAGAACCTTTGGCTTGGGCACTGTGCCCGGAAGCCGAACAGGAAGTCACCAGGTTGGTGGAAGCTGACGAGTGCTGGAGCTGGGGGCTCAGGGGTCCTACAAGGAAGTGGAAGGGGCATTAGGGTAATGGCCAAAGTGAGGCACTACGAGAGCAGGAGGAACATGGAGGAGTTGGCCCAGGTCCTGGTTCCTCTGCTCAGACCGGGCACTGGGAGATGCCATGGCTAGTTCTCCCAGTTCATGGTGAGGCCCAGCCCAGTCTTGAAGGGCTGACTAGAAGTTCTGTCATCCTTCAGGGAGTTTTTGGGAGTAATCTCACATTTCACCAAGGTCCAGCCTCGAATTCAGCCTCAGGGGTTTGTAAAAGTGGTGAACTCTACTTTGGTTTAAATTTCCAACCCAGCTTCTTACACCGAGTCACTATACTGGAGGAGAGCTGGCTTTCTTGGATCCTGCCTGCTTCCTGTCACAGAGGATCAGAGCTGAGGACTGCTCCGCATTCTTCTACCCCCCCCCGCCCATCCCTTTAGATTGCATATGTTTTAGTGACCCTGACTCTAAGCTGCTGTCACAGGCCAAATATGCATGTATTTATTTACATGAGGATCAGAGAGGGGGGCTGGGGAGGGGGCGTTTTGAAAGCACTTTGCAATTTAGCAGCACCCGAGACTCCCCGGCTGTCGGCTGTCATGGGGAGACACCGAGTACACTGACGGGGGTCCCTTCTGCGTGATACAGAAGGACGTTCTTTTCTGTACATAAAGGGAAAACAAACTTGCTTCTGAGGTGGAGATGAGAGTCAACACATTGCAGAAGAGCGGGAGGCAGACATTTCCGCTCCCTTGAGGCTGACGCTGACCGTCTCTGCCAGTGTTGTGGCACTTTTGTTGATTTAACACAAAGGAACAGGTCTAAATAGCAATGTTGTTATGGTGCCGGGGCTGGATTTCCACGTGTCGCTGTTTGGCACAGCCTAACGGTCCATCGTCATCTTTAATAAACTAAGTAAACAATCTGCCCGCGTGTGCCCACCTTCCCCGTCAGGAGCCGGTCCTGAGCCTGCGCCTAAGAGCAATGCGTGTGAGGGTTCAGGTGACTGCAGTGTGTCTCCTGCCATCAACTTTGAGATAAACAAGAGAATCTAAGGAAAAATAAAACTCTGGGAAGGGCAGGGGCCAAGGCAGCGGGGATTTGCAGACCTGTTGAATCTGCCGCGGCAAGTCGGGCACAAAGTAGGTTTATCATCCCCTGCAGTGGGAGGGACTTTTCACAGCACCCTGGAAGGGTGGGCTCAACAGTGCTTGCTTTTTCCTTTGAGCTTGCGGCTTAGAGCTGGCAGGGAGGTGGGTGGGGTATATCGCTGCCACCACCTCCTGGTGGCTCTTTGGCCTGATCAGTTACAGTCCTCTCCCTGCTCAATACACAAGGTATCTAAGTGTTTCTTTTTAAAGTGTTAGGGATGGTAGCAGCCAGAGGCCCACACGTTCCCCTGTGAGCCTGCTGTTCTTTGGATTGAAGATGAGTGCGATTAGAAAGGGAAGAAAGAACTGGCCCAGCAGGAGATGGAGATGGAGAATTTGAGGGGTGCTAAGTACTCCCCTGCAGCTGCACTTGGGACCAGCTTCAGGCAGAGGCACAGACAGCTGTGCTGCTACTGGAGCCAGCAAGGGAGAGCTGGTGGGTAAAAGGCTGCAGGGGGCCCGAAGCTTCTTACATGTAGGAGGGTTAGGGAGCAGCCTCTTGGAGGGTAAGCAGGCACATTTCTTCCTGCCTGACCCCCCTTTCCCTCCAGAAGAGCCTGAATAGACAGTCAGGCATGGGGGTGCACACTTGTAATCCTAGCACTCAGGTGGCAGAGGCAGGAATATTGCTGTCAGTTCCAGGCCAGCCTGCACTACATAGTGAGTTCAAGACCAGCCTAAACCATATAGCAGTGCTCAGTTCGGCAGCACATGTACTAAACCATATAGCGAGACCCTGTCTCAAAAAAGCAAACGAATAGGGGAGGGGGAGGCCCTGAATAGAACATTTGCACAAATTTGAGATGAATATGAAGCCAACTGACACTAGCTTCTCTAGTCTGATTGCACAGTGTGTCCTGTAACACGGCCCTGCAGTCGGTGATCACCATTCCACGTGGACAGATGACTGCTGGAGACGCAGGAGATCTTGGGAAACGTTCTGTTCTTACCCCATCCCCTCCCAGCTGGCAGTGGGAACAGGAACGGTCTGAAGTACATCATGTGGAAAGGACAGGATCTTCCTGACCTCCTTCTAACTAGCTCCGCTCTGTGCAGGTCCTTGTCTCCATCCCCTCCAGGAGCCACTGTGTCCACAGCACTCTGCTGGGGTTTTGCCGGGTTTTGCCTGTTACCAGAGAAGTTCCGGTCCAAAGGGCCTGCACTTGCTTTGTGACTAATCTGCCAGCTCTCCCCTTCCCCGACTGTGCCAGGAGGTAGGGGGTGTTTCCATGCCCAAGAGCACCCTCAGGATTTAAAACTTCATGGCTACAATTCACGCTGAAGAGAGTGCTAAAGCGTGGAGCTGATCAAATGTTCATGTTTTCCAAACAGAGGCAGGAAAATAGCCACAGTACAGAATTTTTCCTTTGTGCTAAGGCCCTTTGTTTATTGTTACAAACTAGGTGCGTTAGGGGAAGTCAAAGCTTGATTTTTACCAAGTGTGCAACATTCAATTTAGATTGTTAGATCTTCACAGGCCAAGAGTGAAAAGACTGTTCAATAGGAAAAAATTCCACTGTGTGTTACAGTTGCAGCCCAGCATCCACCCACCCATTCCACATAAACATCCATTGCTATTTCTGTGTTCTCAGCACCAGGCCAGGGCTGTGACTACAATCAAAGGACATTGTTTCAAGAGATGCAGCACCATGAGAATAAACAATAATGGAAACATTCAAAAATAGATGCAACCATTAAGATGATGGTTATAAAGGAACCGAAAGAATCCTGGAGAATATTTAACTGATTCCTGGGGGTCGAGGAACATGGGCATTGCGGATCTCCCGGAGAGGTGGCTGCACTCTGACCCAAAGTTCAGGCACTTACGGGACCTGAGTTGTGTTATGTGTTTGTTTAAAGCAGAAGAATCGTGTCTCCAATTATACTTAAGCACCAGCTTCTCCTTTGCACAACCTGATACTTGCACTTATATTCGGAGTTGAGCATTCTGCTGCTGAACAATACAAAGGACACCAAGGGGGAAAGAAGGCAGTTAGAAAGACTGTGTCGGTAACGTGGGGAATCTGGTAACACAGTGGTGTGTGAGAAGAGGGAGGAAAAACGTGTCTAGTACCCACAAGTACATACTGACCTGAGAAGAAAGGCGCAATCTTTCTCACAGAGTTCTACCCAGCCTCTAAGGAACTCATAACCCCAATCTAATGAGAAAAAGCACAAGACAAACCCAATTTGAGGAAATTTCTTTCTATAAAATACTTGGCTAGGACTTCTCAAACTGTTAATGTCATGAAAAGCAAGGAAAGACCAAGAAGCTGTCACAGGCCCAAGAAGATGAGGGAGACATGATGATTAAGGGTAATAATGCAGTGTCCTGGATGGGACCTGGGAAACAGAAAAAGACTTTAGTGGAGAAAGTGATAAAATCTGCACCACATCTGTCACTGAGTATAAGTAATAGTCCTGCACGCCTGTAATCCCGGCACTCAGGAAGGAGGCTGAGGCAAGAGGATTACCATGAGTTTGAGGCCAGCCTGAGCTACATAGTGGGTTCAAGGCCAGCCTGCACTATATAACCAGACCCTATTTGAAAAAAAAAAAAAAAAACAGGAAATTAATTAATTAAAAAAGTAACAAAGTCACATAATATAAAAATATACTTTTGTATGTTCCTTCTTCATTTCAAGGGATGAATGTTTTCCCTTAAGATGAATCTCTAAAATTAACTCTTTAAATTATAAAAACAATCAACTAATTTATGAATATGTCAATAAGCAGATAAGAGAGGGAACAATCCATAATCTCATCATCCTAACAGATTCTTATTTTTATATATTTCCTTTCCTTCTTTTATATGTTTTTTTCTTTCCAGGCATACTTTTACAGAATTGTAACTATGGGCTACGTATACTTTTTCCTATGTAAACTTATTTTGGAACACATCAGATCTGCAGTATGGTTACAAAGACAGTACAAGGGTTCTCAGGTCCGTTGCCCAAGATCGGTTTTCCCTAATCTTACCATCTTACATTACTGTATAGTAAATTTTTGTTCTTTTTAAAAAGTGAATAATTCCAGTCCACCGTAAAGGGGAAAGGAGTGAAGTTCACCTCCCACAGGAGGGAAATTTACATATCTTGTTTGGATTTCTTAGTGTTTGGTGGGGGTAGGGGTGCTGAGGATCAAACTCAGGGCCTGTGCTTGCTAGGCAAGCGCTCTACCACTTGAACTAAATGGTACTCTGGGAGAGGCAGTGAGCCGTCTTCTCGACATCAAATCAATGGGGACGGATATCCAACAACATCTTTGATGTTACAAGTACTCCTGAGCAGAAAGCACTCCTTCAATAGCTCCCACCCACCTGTCCACAGCCCTCTTCAGCCTTACAACAGAGGGCAGGAGTTTACAGCCAAACGGAGGCGCCTGGCCTGCACCCTTTCCACACCGTGCTCATGTGACTGGCGTCCCAGAGAAGAGAAAGAGTGAAGCTTCTCTTTATAGTTAACATCTTTCCCTACAAGTAGCTCTGCAGAAACAGGTTTTGAATTTTGAGACCCTTCTATCAGGGGCAGTCATACGGATCAAGCTGGATTTCTGGAACTCTCTCTGTGGCTTGGAGCCCGAACAAATAGGCAAAGGCCAAAAAGCTGGTTGGCTCTCGTTCATTCCAGCATGGCGACAGCACCGTCATTCCTGCCTGTCAGGCTCTGGGCCACCAGCTTCCTGTCCTGTTGTAAGCCTAGTTCTAATTTAGACTTCCATGCAAATATTTTTTTGTTTTTCCTCTGCTTAAATCAGTTAGGGTCGGTTTCTATTCTGGCAAACAAAAGAACTCCGGCTGTGTAGTGACAGACAAAAGAAGAGGCTGTCACTGAGGCGGCGCACAAGTTAAACAGTTCACTGTTGACTTTCCCAGCTGACTGGTGCTGATCCAGCCAGTGCGTGGCTCTTTTCATCTCCTGGGTGTGTAACTGAGGGCTTGGTCGCGGTTCTTGCCCTTTGGGAATTTACACTTTCATTCTAAAACCGGACTGCTTGATTGAAAATCCTAGATGTGGAGTGTTTACTCCGTGCCAGGCACTGCCCTGCCCTTCCTCTGGATGACTCATTGAATGCACCCGCTCGGTCAGGTGGATGCGGTTATCATTTCCATTCCGTGAAACCAAGGAGGGCACAGAGAGCAGCTTGTCCGGAGCGACACGGCGGCGGCGCTGGCGCTGCGTGCACTCACGGGCTGACTGCGAAGCCCCCCTGCCCACCGCGCGCTGGCAGAACGCGTGGAGGATGCAGTCCGGAGGGCCGAGGAAGGCCTGGACTCGTGTGGGCCGGGTGGGATGTCGATGGGCTGAGGCGGGGGAAGGGCTGTCCCCGGACCCAGGACCGGGTGTGGCGGGGGCTGCCTGCAGGGTGCAGACAACGTGGGGCAACGTGGAGAGGGGTGCCTTGGAAGGTGTCTGAGGAGTTAGGGACGGAAATCAGACCACAAAGGGCCCGAATGCCAGGTCCACCGTTGTGCCTGGACCCTGCCGCTGCCATGGAGACGAACAGATGGGAACAATTTTTTTTTTTTAATAGAAAATTGCAAACATGTACCGAGATACTGAGGGTGTACTGAACTTCTTACCCCGTGCCGATGCGCACGGACGCTTCCCACCGTGGCCGGCAGAGGGCGCCTCCCGCGCCTGGAGCAGTTGGGGCCGGGCACAGGGTCTTTCCCAGCGGCCACCGACAGAGCACTGACCGGCGCCTCCGCGACTATAGGGCAGGAGGGGGTTTGCGGTCCAGCCAGGAGCACGGGGGTGTGAACGGGCTAAGAGGCCAGAGGGCGCCCTGGAGAAGACCGTGTCCAGCTCCTGTGCAGCGAGACAAGGAAAGACACTACTATATTTTTATTTTTTGCCGAGTTGAGAACTGAACCCAGGGCCTTTGCACTGAGCTACATCCCCTGCTATATATAATTTTTTGAGACAAGATCTTGTTAAGTTGCTGAGTTGCCCAGGCTGAGCTTGAACTTGCAATCCTCCTGCCTCAGCCTCGCGAGTGCTGGGACTACAGGCCTGGGCCACCACACCCGGCTGGAAAATAGCAATTTTAAAATTGTATTTTTACAAAGCTGTTTGCTTCAGGATACAATCAAAGTAAAACACCAAAGTACAACCGCCTTGATTCTGTTTCCTGTCCAGTAGACTCACTCCGAAAAAGTCCCTGAGGATCTTCAAGGTATAATCAGCCTGAAAGTTGGGCCGGTGCTTCTCCTCCAACACTATCGATGCGCAAACCCTACAGACCTCCATCCTCGGGGAAGCAGCGTGGTACGTAGGCAGTAGATCCCTGAACCTCCAGTACACGCAGATGGCTTGCATTCTAAGGTAGCCCACAGAGAGCCTGCAGACGCTGGGGACACACACCCTGGGTCACCTGACCTGAAGACGCCCGAGGCCCCACACATACAACCCCATGCCCAGGCCGTAATGCATCTCACTCCCCTCAGAGCCTGTCCCCGCCGCTCACTGGTGTGTCCTGCAGTCCTTTTTTGTGACGTGGGTCCGTGAACCCTAACCCGTCTTGTGGGTGGGCCAAGTCGAGGTGCCCATCTTTTCTTTGGGGGTTGTGCTAAAGAGCATAAGGGAGTATTTGGACAGCCCTGCCTCCCACACTGGAGATTGAACCCAGGGCCTTCTTAAAAATCTTTTGTTATTTTTATGTTTTGAGACAAGGCTGGGCTCAAACTTGGCACCCTCCTGCCTCGGCCTCCCAGAGTGCTTGGATTACCAGCATGTGCCATCACACCTCGCTTTGGACAGCCCTTAAGTAGACCAGATGGCAGTTCTGAAGAGATTCTGCCTAGCTCCTGTGCAGGGGACAGACCTCTCCTGGGCAGAATCGTGGCTCTCAGCTCTGCCTCTATCCTTCTGTGTGTAACCCTATAACTGATACGGCATCAAAGACAGACAGACAAGTGGTCTCCATTTGGCATAATCCACAGTCTCTCTTCTGTCCATATCCCGTCCAGGTACGCTCTATGTCCCTTCCTCCTCATGACGAAACTTTTTAAAAAGTAGATTCCTTGCAGATGACCTGATAATGGAGAAAATTCCAAGGAGTCACTTTTAAAAAAACTCCTAGAACTGATAATGGAGGTGAGCAAGGTTGCGAGATATCAGATAAACACACAAAAATTAATCACATTTCTATATGTTAGCAGTAGATACACAGACACCAAAATAAGGTTTAGTACTATTTATAATCTAGAAACTACTTAAACATAAATCAAACAAAACAAATAGGATTTGTGAACAAGTAAAAATTAAAAAAAATTGTGTACTATAAAAACATGTTGTCAATAGGAGAAACCAAACAAGGTTTAAATAATGGAGCAACATATACTCATGGATTGGAAGACCACATAGTAAAGCTGTCAGTTCCTGGAGGCTGAGACAGGAGGATTGTAAGTTTGAGGCTGCATAGTGAGACCCCGTCTCAAAAAACAAAACTCAAAAACAAAAGATGTCAGTTCTCTTCAAGTTGGTCTATAGGTTTAACACAATTCCTGTCAAAATTCCAGTAAGACTTCGCATATCCATAGACAAGGTTATTTTAGAACTTATATACGAAGGTAAGGAATTAAAAAAACTAAAAAAAAATTTGAACAGAAGAACAAAGTGGGCAGAATCGGTCTGCGCAGCAGCAAGACTATGTGCTACAGTGATCGCAGACTGCGCTGTGTTGGTGCAGGACACAGATGCACTCTGCTATGCAGACCCAATTTTTTTGGCTCACAGTTTTTTTGTTTTTTGCTTTTGTTTTTGTTTGGGGATTGAACTCAGGGCCTTACGCTTGCTAAGCAAGCACTCTACCACTTGAGCTAAATCCCCAGCACCCCATGCTGTTTTTAATCACAGTGGCTTCATAGTATAATTTCAAGTCAGGGATTGGGATGTCCCCCCTTGACCCTGTTGCCCAGAATTATTGTTGCTATTCTTGGTCTCTTCTGGTTCCAGATGGATTTTATGATTCCTTTCTCTGATTCTGTGAAGTACACTACTGGTATTTTGATCGGAATTGCATTAAATCTGTATAGTAATTTAGGAAGTATGGCCATTTTCACTATGTTGGTTCTTCCTAACCAAGAACAAGGTGTATCTTTCCATTTTCTGATATCCCTTTCAAGCTCCTTTTTTAGAATACTGTAGTTTTCAATATAAAGATCTTTTACTTGCTTTGTTAGATTGATTCCCAAATATTTCATTTTTTGATGCTATTGTGAATGGTGTAGCTTCCCTAATTTCTCTCTCAGTGAGTTTGTTATTTGTATACAGAAATGCTATTGATTTTTGAGTGCTGACTTTGTATCCAGCTATGCAACTGAACTTGATTATTAAATCTAGAAGTCTTTTGGTGGAGTTTCTGGGGTCTTCTATGTAGAGTGTCATGTCATCCACAACTAATGATAATTTAACTTCTTCCTTTCCTATCTCTATTCCTTTTATTTCTTTCTCTTGTCTAATTGCTCTGGCTAACGTTTCCAGAATTATGTTGAATAAGAGTGGTGATAGTAGACATCCTTGTCTTGGTCCTGATTTTAGAGTGAAAGCTTTCAGTTTTTCACCACTTAGTATGATGTTGGCTGTTGGTTTGTCATAGATGGCTTTTATCAGATTAAGATGTAGACCTTCTGTTCCTATTTTCTGTAGGGATTTTTTTTTTATCATGAATGGGTGTTGGATTTTGTCAAATTTTTTTTCTGCAGCTATTCAGATGATCATGTGATTTTTGTCCCTGCTTCTGTTGAATGGTGTATTAACTTATTGATTTGTGTATGTTGAACCATCCCTGAATCCCTGGTATGAATCCTACAAAGAATCAGTGGTTGGAATCACATTCTATTAAAAAGCTTTTGCTTAGCAAAAAAAATCACCAACAGAGTGGGGAGACAACCCACAGAGTGGGAAAAAAATTTTGCCAGCTGTTCCTCAGACAAAGGTCTAACATCTAGACTATATAAAGAACTCAAAAAAAAAAAAAAACACCCTGAATTTAAAGACTCAATCAAAAAATGGTTATCTGAAATTAATAGACATTTCTCAGAGGAAAAAGTACAAACTGCAAATAAATACATGAAAAAGTGTCCAACATCACTGGTTATTCGAGAGATGCAAATTAAAATGATGCTAAGATTCCATCTCACTCCAGAAAGAACAGCTATTATCAAGAAGTCAACCAATAACAAATGCTGGCGGGGCTGTGGGGAAAAAGGAACCCTCCTCCACTGTTGGGGGTATAGGCTGATCCGACCATTGTGGAAATCAGTGTGGAGATTTCTCAAAAAACTACAGCTAGAGGTTCCGTTTGACCCAGCTATTCCTCTTTTTGGTATCTTCCCAGAAGAATTAAAAGCATTGTACCCCAACCATATATGCAGAACCACGTTTATAGCAGCACAATTTGTAATAGCTAAATCTTGGAAACAACCCAAATGCCCAGAAACTGATAAATGGATAAAGGAGATGTGGGATTTTTTTAATACAATGGAGTACTACTCTGCCATAAAAAGATAAATTTGAAACACTTATAGGGAAATGGATGCACCTTGAGAACATACTCTTAAGTGAAGTACGTCAGACACATGAGTACATATCGCATTGTTTTTCTGGTATGAGAAACCATATGTGTAAACAAGGACAAAAACATATAATAGTTTGAAAAAGAAAGAAAATATTCAAATGGGAAGGAGAACTAGGGAGGGGGAGGGGGAAGGAAGGAAGGGGAAAAGAAAAGAAAGGAAAAAATTGAAAATGTAAATAAAGCTGTTGTAAATATGGAGGGGAAGAGGAGTTGAAAGGGGTAGGGAAGGGGGAAAACCCAAGATATATCATGTACAGGTACAAATTAACTATGATGAATGTAATCATTATATATATTTAAAATGTACCAGTAATTTTTCTCAGTTGGGAAAAAAAAAAAAAAAGAGCCGGACCTGAGCACTTCCAAGAATAACCACTAGATGGCGATGATCTCAGCTGCATGTCACAGGAGCTTCCAGAAAGTCAAAAATAGGAGGTTTCTTTCTCTCACCAAGAGAAAGGTAGGCAATTAAGTGGATGAATGTGGTTCAGTTGCTCTGTGGTTTCTTGAGGACCAGCCCTTTCCATCCTTCTGCTGTGCCAGTCTCAACATGTGGTCATTTGTGCATGCGCATATTGCCTCATGCCTGCAGAATGGCTGCTACAACCCTGGACATCACATTATGTCCAAGACAGGAAGAAAGCAAGGGGGCAGGGCCAGCAAGTTCTCTTTTTCTGCCTGTTTTCTTTATAAGAAAGCAAAACTCCAGAACTTCTCCAACGTATTTCCACCTGTCTTACTGGTCAGAATTATATCTCTGGTTAAGGAGAGGGTGGGAAGGCAGGTTTAATTTTCCCAGCCTCTGTGCTGGGAGGTGACAGAGTGTTATTAGGGACAATTGCTGAGTCTGTCTTGGGCAGTGACTGTCTCTCTGGAGCAGGCCCTCGGCCACGTGCAAGGACCGACAGGAATCGGGCTGGGCAGAGGGTCCCCCAGCTCCGGACGGTAGCAAGGTGATTTCCAGCTGCCCACATTTTCTTAGAGGAGACAAGCACAGGAAATCTGCACCCCTGAACCCCTGAGTCTCGTGTCCCAGCTTTCTGTCCTGCCAGTACTCCAGGTGTGGGAGGGCCACAGGGACGCCAGCTATTGTCCTGGTGGGTGGGACCTCCTGGTGGCCCTCACACTTTGGTTGAAAGAGTGCTGGAAAGGGAGACAGGCGGGCGGGGTTGTCACCTGAGTTCCATCCCAAGCTAGCCGTGTGTCCCCGAGGGTCGGACTGGGTCACCCCAAGGTCCTGGGCAGCTCTGCCTCCCCAGGCTCCGTGTCCCCAGGAGACGCGAGAAAGACCTGTGTTTGGACAAGCTGTTTGGAGCAGCTGGGACGCCTGTGTCACTCCAGGCACCACGCCCGCCCTCTGCCTGTGTCGTCAGGTGTCAAGCATCAGCAGCTCCTCCCTGGGCTGGGCTGGCAGTGGTAAAAGCGGGGTCTGGTCCCGGGTGCTGTCTGCTGGAGCCGCAGCCATGCGGCTGGCCCTCCTCCTCCTGCTGCAGCTGATCGTGGCAGCCTCCAACCAGGACACAGGTGAGGACGTGGAGCACCTGTGCGGGACTCTCGGGGACCTACCCTGTGGTCTCTTCCGCTCGTTTGGTCAACCTGTCTGTCTCTGGTGTGACCCCTGAGTCCTGCTTAGATATTAACCAAATAATTCACACACCAAGCCCCTGCCTGAGTGCCGGAGCTGTGAGGGACGGAGCTTCTCTGCGTCTACTTCTGTGACATGTCCCTAGGGGCAGCTTGGGGAAGTCTGGAGGGGGCAGTACAGTGTGTCCAGAGAAGGTTCTGGTATGGACAGGTGTGTGACAGGGACAGGAGGGAAGCAGAGGTGGCAAGCCGGGGTCTAGGCTATGAGCAGACTCTTGGATCCACCAGGTTTGCCGAAGGTTCCTGGAAATGCAATGGGGAACTCAGCAAAGTTGTATTGGTGTGGCTTTGTGTGTGTGTGAGACAGGGTCTCACCATGTGGTTCGTGTTGGCCTTAAATTCACCGTGTAGTCCAGGCTGGCCTTGAACTTGCAGCAATCCTTATGTCTCAGCCTCCTGAGCACAGGAATTATAGGCATGTGCCACCACACCAGGCCCATCCTACCCTCCTGAGGTTCACAGAAGACCTGAAGGCCTCAAAGGCATGGCTTGTCGCCCACCTGCCAGCTCCCTGCCCCTCCTCTGTACGTGGCCATGGGCAAAGGAGTCACTTCTCAGCGTCCCCCACAGAAACAGGAGATGGGGCAACTGCTCCCTGGCCCCTGCCAGCCTGGGAAGCTGGCACGGGACCTCATCCTGTCCCGGGTTTCTGGGGCTCCAGGCTGTTTCTGTAACTCGCATTCCAGGCCTGCCCCATGCCCAGGCCTGCCTGCGGGCCCTGGAGGCTGCAATAAGCTCGGCTCCTCCTTGAATCCTGCAGAGCCCTTGTGAGGTTTGGTCTCTTTCCAGCCGAGAATTTAGGTACGGGCGCTGTGTCCTGGCCTGAGAGCTCCCTAGAGCACCCGCATCATGAGAGGGCGTGGAGCCCGCCCTTCCCAGGCAGTTCATCTATCTCCATGCACCGATCTTCCTTGCTTCCTTCCTTCCTTTCTTTATTTGTTTTTTTTGTTTTTTTTTTTTGTTGTTGTTGTTTCAAGATGGTCTCACTGTGTAGCTCAGGCCGGCCTCGACCTCACTATGTAGCCCGGGCTGGCTTTGAACTCGTGGTGATACTCCTGCCTCAGCCTCCTGAGTGCTGGGGTTACAGGCATGTGCCACTGTGCCTGGCCAATCCATCCTATTCCGAGAAATGTTGGCTGCGATCATAGAATTGATCTCTGACTCCAAATCAGCTGAAACTCTTGTGATGGTCTCTGGCTTGCCCTCCCTGCCTAATCCTTGGTCTTGGTGACAGTGTGACCTTGGGAAGAGAGATGACACGAGGAGGGAGCCACATTGCATGGAAGAGCCTCTGAGCTGAACGAGGGCAGAAACCAGGCCACACTCTGAGACCGCCACCCTGGTCCAGCTGCGTCCCTTTTCCCGGACACCTGCTGGCTGCTGTTTCCACAAAACACGGTGGCGCTGGCCACGCTCTGGGGCCTGCACCCTGCTGATGCTGCCAGCACTGTGCAGCCCTCAGTTTACCCTTAAACACAGTCCTGGGCAGGTGGCTGCCTAACAAGAGGTCGCCGGGAAGGCGAAGGTAGAGAAAAGAGGGACAGCAGCCTCCCCCAGAGTCACCAGGGAGCCGGCGCGGTCCCTGCCAGCCGGTTCCTGGCTTTCCTGGTGCACCCTCATCTCGTGGTGGGTGGAGAATGACCAGAGAGTCAGTGATGAGTGACTGGGGACGTGCTTGGGGACGGCGTCTGCGGAGCTTTGCCCCATGCGGGCTGCAGAGAACATTTCCGCTTACGCACGCTCTTCTCAGGAGTTTTATAATTTTAGCTCTTCCACCTAGATCTGTGATCCCTTTTGAGTAAATTTTTGTATGAAGTACGATGAAAAAATACAAAGAGTATTTGGCTGGGTGTAATCATGCCTGTAATCCCAGCACTCGGGAGACTGAGGCAGGAAGATCACTGGGAGTTCGAGGCCAGCCTGGGCTACATAGTGAGAGCAAGGCTGGTCTGGACTACATAGTGTTGGAAAAAAAAAAACCAAAAAGAAGAGTATTTAAAATTAAAAAAAATTTAATTACAGTAAAAGACACATTGCTGTTAATCCCTCTCAAAACTCTCCCTTTCTCTTCACACATTCATCCTGACAGGACCCCCAGGGGTCTCGGAGGGTTGGGCCGCCCCCGGCAGAGTGTCAGGCGCCAAGGTGGCGCCTCACTGGACCCCGGGCGACTCCAGCTCTGACGCAAAAGGTTGAAGGAGAGTCAGACTGAGACTGAAGCGCCAAAGCGAGAGTAACTTCTAATGAAGCAGAAGCAAATACAAAGCTGCCTTCTCTCAGGGAGAGAAGCAGGGCGCCCGCGCCCAGGCCACCATCGGCAGGGCCCCTTACACAGCTTTTACGTCCAAACCTGGGGCCCACCAGGACTTCTCGGCTGAGGGCATCCCTACTTGATCGGCCAATTGGCTGGTCACTAGGGAGCATGGGGAAGGGTCTCTGGGGACTTTCCACTGAAGTCTGGGTCGAGGGCTTTTCTCTCTAATTTCTGCAAAATAAGCCTTGCAGGGTGCAGCATAAAGGGGAAGTGCGACCGCAGGCTGCCATTCTCACAGGTAGCATTGACCACAAGCAGCTGCTGTGACTCGCTTTTGCTCTCAGCAAAGTGCCCCGCTTCTCTTCTCTGGGGGCTTCCTATTCTGTCCCTGCCGCAAGTCTCTCCTGGCTCTAGAGTCTCCCGGTCCTGGCCGCTCGCTGCAGCAGCTCGGGAGCACTCTGTCCTGAGGGCTTTAGCTGGGCTGTCCTGCTTGCCTGGATGTCCTGCATTCACTCAAAATGTTTCCTTTGCGTGGTCACTGACGTTGGGGAAGAGTCAGAAGTCACACGGTGCCTGATCCCCCGAATAAGGTGGCTGAGGACATGCGTCGTGTTTTTACCAGCCCGCCTTTCTGTCCTGTGGCGCTGGGCAGCAGCAGTCACTTTAGTTTTGATCACATCTTGTAAAGACACTCAGGAAAGAGGACCCCAGAACCGCTTCAGAAGGTGACAAGGGCGATGGGTCGAGGGGGAGGATTTTGAGGGGGCCGATGCATGTCTTTCAATTTTTGTTTTTTGCATGTAGATATTCCATTGTCCTAGCAACATTTGTTGAATCAATTTATTCTCTCTCTCTTCCTTCATTCCTAGGGATTGCACCCAGGACCTTTGCACTGAGACAGGTTTTTGCTAAGTAGTCCTGACTGGGCTTGAACTTGGAACCCTTCTGCCTCGGCCTCCCACAGTGCTGGGGTAACAGATGTACACCACCATGCCTCAAAGAATCTACCTTTTTTCCACATCCCTTCCCTCCAGGCAATTGTTCCCAACCCCAGCTGCTCTGCTGTCAGGGATCCAACGATGACTGCTGGCGGGGAAGCTGCTTCTGCGACGATTACTGCCACGAGGCCTTGGACTGCTGCCCGGACTACAGCGCGGTCTGCGGCCCCGGTAACACCCTCGGGTCTGTGGGCGGCAGAAAGGCCCCCCGCAGACCTCAGGCCACAGCCAGGATGGGGGCTGGAGACGCCTGCGTCCCTGGCCCTCCCGAGACCCCGCTCTGGCCATCGCGTGTCGGCCGTGCGCACAGGTCCTCCGGGGCGTCCCCGCGTCCCTGCCGTGCTGCGCTCCGAGCTGCTTTCCGGGCCCTGCGCAGGCCGGAGATGAGGTGTCGGGCCCCTCGTGACTGCCCGCCTTCCCTCGCACAGTGTCCATCTCTGTAGCTGTCTTATATGGGCTTTTGTTTTTGTCTGCTTGCTTTTTTGAGACTGGTAGTTCAATCCCTATTGAATCCCCGTTGATTCCTATGTAGTTCAGACTGACCTTCAACTCATTGTGCGGCCCGGCAGGTCTTGAACTTCTGGTGATCCTGCTGCCTCAGCCTCCCAATTAGGTGGACTTTTGGGAGACACAGGAGTGTGTGGAGAGGTGCTGGGGACGTTGGACCACAGTGGTCAGGGGGGGGAGGGACCAGGACAGGCAGCCACCCTGTGTTTTCTCTCAGCGCCTCTCACCCCCAAGATGGTGCTGCGCGTGGTACTGAGGACACGGAGCCCTCCTAGTCCGGGCAGGAGCGATCTGGACCGGGCCTGGAGCACGGTGAGTGCCCAGAGGTGCCCACAGGGACGATGCCACCTGTCACCGCCTGGCCTGGGGGGCAGCTACTGAAGGGGCAAAGTGGCCCTGAGCCCGGCCGAGCTCCCCTACGACGATGACTTTAGGGGTAGAGCTGCCCAGGGACATGGAAATTTGCATTTCATTTCATTTTCAATGTATCTCAAAATATTACTGTCTTGATTTTTTTTTTTTTTTTGGCACTATTTAAAAACGTAGAATACAAGGCAGCCACGGTGGTGCGTGCCTGTAATTCCAGGCTCAGGAGGTTGAGGCAGGAGGGCTGCTGCAAGTTCGAGCCCAGCCTGAACTACAATAGTGGTTCAGCCAAAAAAAAATTTGTTTTAAAAAAATGTAGAACACATTCTTAGCCTTGGAACTATACAAAAACAGGCAGCCGTTTGCTGACCTCTGCTCCCCCGCTTCGGCGTCCTGGCGGCAGCCCTGACTATGCAGAGTCCTCGGACGCCACCAGGGGGCAGGCCTGCGCACCCATCCTGGCCCTTCGCAGTCTGGACAGAGAGGCCGCCGCAGGTGCTGGAGGGCAGGCGGACCTGGCTTCATTCCGCTCTGCCACTTACTCCCCAGGGAGGCACTCAGGACTCCTTCAGCCTTTCTCTTGCTTGCTTTTTGGTTTTTGTTTTTTGAGACAGGATCTTGCTATGTAGCCCAGGCTGGTCTCGAACTTGTGGCAGTCCTGCCTCAGCTTCCCAGTGCAGGCCTTACCCTTTAGCCTTTCTGAGCTCTGTTTCCTTTCCTGTAGCCTGACCTGGCTGGAAGAGCTGAGATGAGGGTTCCTTGGGACTCGGCGGGAGGGCGCGGCCCCTGCTTGTCCCAGGAGAGGGACACGGTTCTGCGTGCTGCTCTCTTAGGTCCAGCGGCTTCTCCAACGCAGCCTGCCGGGGACGCTGCTCTCCATCTCCGTGAAGGAGGTTGGGAAGAGAGCCTGAGCACTTGTCGCCTGTCCCCACCAGGGCCCGTAGGGCCCATGCTGCCGGCCCGTGGTGTTACCTCCAGCCTTCCCTGGCGGCTTCCTGGATCCCCTAAACCTGGGACAAACGGATCCACGGTTGCATGCACACACTGAGACGTGTATGGACACAGCATACAAATCATGGAACATTCATTTGGCTCATGGTGGTATTTTGTTGTCGTTATTGCTTGAGACAGAGCCTCACTATGTAGTCCAGGCTGGCCTCAAACTTGCAGCGATCCTCCTGCCTCAGCCTTCCGAGTGCTGAGGTCACAGGCCTGCGCCACCTCACCCAGCCCGGCTCGTGGTGTGATTCATCAGGCTGTGGTGGCTACAGGGACATCACAAACATTTCTCAAAGGTGAAAATGAGACCCCAGCCGTGGATCCCTCCCCTCGTGTGTCCCTGCGCTCCAGCTAGTGGTCCTCTGGCGGTGAACTTTGGGTGTCCCCTTGGGAGGCGGTGCCAGGGTGTGTCCCTTGGACCAGACCTGCTCCTCCGGCTCCAGGAAGGGTCCCTGCTCTGCGTCTTCTTCCCTGAGTGGCTCTCTTGCATGGCACTGTCACTTCTGTCCCCACTGTGCTCCATGCTGAAGTCCTGGGCACAGCTCCGCCCTGCTGCTCAGCCCCGACTCTTCTCTATCAGGTCAAGGCATGAACTCAAGCCCGGAGCTGCCGGTTCCCTGCCCCGAACCTCCTCTTTGTCCCTCAGCCCCAGGACAGAGGGCCCATCTGCTCACGCCAGGCCCAGGCGTCCATGCCGGGGCCCACGCACTGCTGCCCCCCATCCTGCTGGTCCCTTCGGCCTTCCTGGGTGTGGCTGAGTGGACTGAGCCGGGACCCAGCGGGCTGCTTGAGCCGCTGCTGGCCTAACCGACAGTTTCCGAGAGGTGGTTCTGGCTGGGAGCCCTTGGGCACAGAGCCTGGCCCTTGACTAATTGGTTTGTCTTGGCTTAGTTTCTGAGAATGATTTGTTTGGGAACATAATCCCCAGGAGCCAGGGTTAGGGAAAGGGGAAGAGAAGCAGGGACAGAGGAGAGCCAGATGAAGACCCCTCACCTGGGAGGCTGAGGCAGGAGGATCTCAAGTTTGAACCACCCTGGGCAATTTAGCCACTTGGTGGAGACACTGTCTCAGAATTTAAAAACAAATAAACAAATGAATGAATGAATGAATTTTTATAAGACTGGGAATATCGCTCAGTGTGAAGGCCCTGAGTTCAATCTCCAGGATCACAAAAAAGAAAAAAAAGAAAGAAAGAAAGAAAGAGAGAAAACAAAGCAAAAAAGATCCATTATTTGTGTTGTCCAATTAGCCCCTGCTGTGGTTGGCTGGTTGCTTGACTCTGTGGGTTCTGTTTTAAGAAAACTTCAGAGCTGGATGTAATACTTACACCTGTAATCCCAGCACTCTGGGAGGCTAAGGCAGGAGGATTGCAAGTTTGAGCCCAGCCTGACTTAGACCCTGTCTCAAAATAAAAAAAGGGCTGGGAATGTAGCTCATTGAGAAGGCCCTGGGTTCAATCCTTAGTACCAGAGACAGAGAGATAGAGAAAGAAAGAAAGGAATGAGGAAGCCTTGAGAAATGTGGCTGAGAACCATCCATCCCGGGGACAACTCAATCTGCCACTCCCACACCCTGGATAGCTACACCGTGACGGATCCAAGAGTATCCCTAGCTACCACTCTTCAGCCTTTTGGCTAAGATCAAGTGTAGTATCTGTTCTTATCAGTTCAATAGCTGACATGTCCTCTATCTGAGGACAATATATTAAATGGACTTTCTGGAGCTGGGAGATGTACTAGGAGCCTGCTCTGTCTACCTCACCCATCGACCTGGTATTGCGGTATCTCCAGGAATGATGCACACACAAAAAAAAAAACCCAAAAAACTCTATCTATATTTACCTATTATCTATCTGTCTATCTATCTATCGATTGATCGATAACCCTAGCAGCTTTATACGGAATAGGGCCGACTGGGGTTGCCCAGATGCCCATCTATAGAAAGTGAGGGACACTGTTGTATGTTGAAGTGGCAGAACAACACCACCCACCATCCAAAGAGATGAACTACAGTACACACAGTGTGAGTGAGGCTCGCAGACTTGACACTAAGAGAAAGAAACCAGATACAAATGTGTATGTGTGTGGCTCACTGACATGACAGAAACAGTCAGGGTCCCTTGTAGGGATGGAGATAAAAATGGTGGTCATCCTGGGGAGCAGATATTGGAAGGGACACAGCGGGCCTGTTGGGTGCTGAAAGTGTTCTGCATCTTGAGCTGAGAGGCAGAAACGTCCTGGAGCACACACATGTAAAAATTGATCAAGCTGGGAGGCAGGGTGGTGGTGCATACCTATAATCTCAGATACTCAGGAGGCTGAGGCAGGAGGATCTCAAATTCAAGGGCAGCATGAACAATTTACTCAGATTCTGTCTCAAACCAAAATTTTAAAAAGGGCTAGGGAGTTGGCTCAGTGGTAGTGCACTTGCCTAGCACGTGTGAGGCCCTGGGCTCCATCCCCAGACTGAGAAGGAAGAAAAAAATAATTCCTCAAACTGCAGGCTACCCACAACAGGCTGGTGCTGTGTGTGACTTTTGCCCTGATAAGGGAGGTGAATGAACAGGTAACAGGCTTCCTGGCGTGGTGTGTTCTAGTCCACGACCAAGGAAATGCGAGCAGGTGTGGGGTGTTGTTCTCAAGCCTTAAGAGGTAACCCTGCTTGGCCTACACCATGCCCGCTCAACAGCTGGAAGCTGTGGGGACCCACTCAGACCCTCCTCCCCCTGATAGCATAAAGATAGTTTTTTGATACAGAGTCTCGCTAGGTAGTCCAGGCTGGCCTTAAACTCAAAACGATCCCCCTGCCTCAGCCTCCCGAGGGCTGGGATTACAGATGTGCACCACCACGCCCGGTGTTTTTTTTTTGTTGTTGTTGTTTTCTAAAATCTGTATTTACTCTGTTAATCTGGAGACTCCCTTACTCTGGGCCCAAATTGGCAGAAGAAAAATTTCCCTCCCCCCCGCCCCTCAGCACTAACTGTGGCCAGAGGTGCGAGGATACCGTTCAGTGGCCAGCTCCTCTCCAATCGATTTAACTCTGCTCTCTGCCTGTGGCAGGCTCGGGATGGGGCCGGGCTGAACTCACAGCCTGGCCCCGTGCTCCCCCCGCCTGCAGATGGCTGCTGAGTGTCCCGGGGCGGGTGGCCAGCCTGCAGGCCCTAACCCCAGAGAAGGAAGGAAATCCTGCTGTTCCACTTTCAGATACACGGACAGTCGGACTCTCCCGTCTGATGGGGCCCCCGTCTCCCTCCTGACCCAGCTCCCTGTGTCCACTGAGCCCTGTGACGGCTCACAGTCATGGCCCTCCTGGTTCCCTGGTCCATCCACCTCACTGGAGTCCCCGAGGTCCTACCCTGGCCAGACCGAAGAGCAAGCCCGTGGTGCCTCTCCTGGTCCCGCCACCCTGGCTGAAACTGAGCTGCTGTTGACCTTCAGAGAGGGACACGGGCACAGGCGAGGGCCAGGGCAACCGGGCACCAAATCTCAGAGTCCGGTTAGGCCCAGAGGTGGGCACAACAAAAGTTTCTTCAGGGTCACGGTTAGCGTTAGGGTGAGGGTTAGGCTAAGGATCAGGGTGGAAAAATGCTTGGGCTTTAGTGTCAAGTTTAGGGCATACCATATGTTAGAGTTAGGGTTAGGCTTAGGAGCGGGCCCAACAAGATGTCTCCAGGTCTGGGTTTAGGATTAGGGTTACACTGAGGGTTAGTGTACGGTTCAGGGGGCCAAAGTCCTTTGGCCTTAGTGGGAGAAGGAGAGAGTGAGGGAGAGAGAGAATGGGAGAGAAAGAGGAGAGAGAGAAGAGGGAGAGAAAATGGGAGAGAGAGAGAATGGAAGAGACAGAGAGAATGGGGATGAGAGAGAGAAAAAGAAGAGAGGGAGAGAAAGAATGGGAAATATAGAGAGAAAGAATGAGCGAGACAGAGCGAGAGAATGAGGAGAGAGAGAATGGAGGAGAGAGAGAATGGAGGAGAGAGAGAATGGAGGAGAGAGAGAATGGGAGACAGAGAAAGAGGAGAGAGGGAGAGAGAGGGACAAGGGGGCAGTTTCCCAACAGGCCCATTGCGGGTGACACACATAAAGTGTGGCTAAAGCAGTACCAAAAAACCAAAGTCAGGCTATGTGAACCAGTTGGTCACGGTGTCCCTGTCCGCCCTCACAAGGAAAATCCCCTCTAAGCGGCAGTCTGCTCCCCATTCCCGTCTGTTTCCAGCGGTGGGGGGACGGAACCAGAACGGAACCAGAGCGGTATGCTAGGCCTGCGCGGTGCCCTGTGTCACACTGCAGCCCTCGTTCTCGTCTTCGTTTCTCATTTCTTCAGCCCTTTTCTGTCTTTAAAATCATCCTCCCATCGCTTCTCGGCCTTTTGGCTAAGATCAAGTGTAAAACCACCCTCCTCTGCTTAGCTTATCAGAACACTTATTTTATTGGAATGAAGTACACCCCGATTCTAGAAACACAAATAAAGCCAATTAAGATCTTTTTTTTTTTTTTGGTGGTGGTGGTCCTGGTTATTGAATCCACGGCCTTCACACTGAGTGATATCCCCAGCTCTTTGTATTTTATATTTTAATTGTATTTTATTTTATTTGAGAGAGGGTCTCGCTAAGTGTCTCAGTTGCCGGAACTCGTGATCATTCTGCCTCAGCCTCCCCGAATGCTGACTGAGTTCATAGAGGTGCATCACCACACTGCGCTCAGTTAAGATCCCCAGCACACCCCTCCAAATCTTTAGACTCCATAGTAACTTGTCTTTTGACAGAGTAAATACTCCAAGGCCACAAAGTCCTTAATCGTCATCCGCTGCCACGCTGCTCCCCACCCCCGATTCTTACCCCTCCCAAGGTCCTGGCTTTGTTGACCCTTGGTGTCCCTCGGTCTCACCCTGCCTCAGCCTCTAGAGCCTTCTCCATCCCTTCCTGCTGTCTGGCACATTCTTCCCCAAGTGCCCACTTGGCAACTGCCTCACCAGCTTCTCACCGTGCCGTGTACCCTGCCACTCTTTTCCCACAGTATCCACCTGCACACAGCACACATCCGTTATGTTTACTGCTCGCCGTGTCTTTTCTAGGAAGTTCGTTCCACGAGGCCAGGGATCTGCTTTCCTCAGGGAGGTAGTCCACGTGTCTCAGACAGTGCCTGGCATACAGTAGGGGCTCCAAGTGTGCACATAACATTAGTGAAACTGTAGTCGCAGCTCTCGGGAGGCTGAGGCAGGAGGGCCACCAGAAGTTCGAGGCCAGCTTGGGCTACATGGTGAATTCAAGGCCAGTTGGAACTATGTAGAGCGATCTTGTCTCAAACAAACAAACAAGTCAGTGACTCTAGCTGCCTAGGGTCATTCGGTGTGGCTGAAGAAGCAGTCCAAGAACTCTCTGGATAAGCTGGTTACAGTCCCCAGGGCCCACAGCTACCTGCCGGGCTTGGAAATTCCCTAGATCCAGAAGAAGGTGGCCCAGGCTGTTGATATCAAACTAGCCACCCAGGCTGCTGATCACTGAAATGATAAAGAGGAAAAGGAACTGGCTTGGGGCCGTCCCTGGCTGGGGTGAAAGGCGTCGGGTCCCTCTAGGAGACTGAGCCCGGCCAGGACCCACCTGAGGCTGGAATGAGGAAGCCCTCACCGGTCCTTCTGGGGTGCGGCAGAGCACGAGGGAGGAGGCGAGAAGAGCCTCATACTTGCTGGGTTCCTCCCTTCCTAATGGGCCCCTTCTGCTGCTTCTGGGGGAGGCCTGCTGTCCTCCCGCCTCCCCTGCTCCTCTGTCCTGCAGCCCGGCTTTCATCCAACATGGGGGAGAGTTCTAGAAGACACCGTCATACACACAACACCCAACCCCAGACTGCAGGGCCGAGGAGAACCTGGAGTTCTCCTTACTGAGGCCCAGAGAGGGCAAATAACTTCTCCAAGATCGCGCAGCTCCTGGGCCGCTGTGAAGGACAGAGTTGTAAACAACCTGGACATTTTGACACTGTTTCACATTTGTTTCCAGCCCTGAGATTTTGGGATTCTGTGGTGCCCATCCAGATGTTTCCTCCACCCCAGAGACACTTTCTGGATTCCCAGGGGACCTTGTCTAGCCCCCTGGTTGTGACGTAACAGCTCATAGCTTTGGGCCCTCGAGGGACTTCCTCTGGGCATCTGAAATAGATTTCCTAGCTTCATTCCCCTTCTGCTGGACTAAACCCTACGTGTCCCTGAGTCAGCTGCCTCCTAGGTCCTGGGACTCGGGGGGTGCTTCCGCTTCCCATCCCACTGCTGCCGGCCTGACTGGGCAGAAGACGGAGGGCTGTAGTGACCTCCGTCGCAAGCCGTCCCTTCGTGTCCTCAGGGGCTGCCCCCTTGTCTGTTGCTTGAGGGTCAGAGTGGGTATCGGGCTCCCACTCATTTCTTGAGCACCTGAGATGTATATAGGTTTGAAGAGCTTTGCTGTCTCCTGAGTCCTTTACAACAGCCTCCTGGGTAGACACAGAGCCCACATTACAGGTCAGGGAGCTGACGTCCGCGGTCTCTCATTCACCCACGATCCTGGGGTGATAAGATCTAGAATCAGGAAGGAAGCCCGGGTCTGTCCACGGAGCCCATGCCCCAGGCCCCCTGGGTGCTGCAGGACCGGGGACAGACATCACCCCAGGAAAGAGTCCATGCCTTCAAATCAGACCACAGACGGAGGTCACCGTGCAAGGGTGCTGGAAGGTGAGCCACCCACAGGCCTGCCTGCCAGCCCTCCGCCTGCACCTGGCTGCCTGCTGGAAACCACCCGGTCACACCTAGGCAGGTGCTGCCCCTCCTCCCAGGCGGAGGAAGCAGGAAGAGGTGGCAACCAGAGGCAGCGGGCGGGCTGCCGGCAGTGGTAGCTGGTTCCGGTGAGGATGGGCTCGCTCTGCGGCCTGGCTCTGCCCCTTCTGCTCCTCTGCTGGGAGACTGGGGTCTCCGGGGACCTTCCAGGTGAGGAGTAGGGCTGGGGGCTGCGGCCTGGCGGTACTCTGGGTGTGAGTTCAGCAGAGGCAGCCACTGGCTCATGGTAATGAACTAAGTGGGAGGTGTGATCCCTGTTCATAAGGAGCATGCAGGTGGCAGTGTGTGACACCACAGGGGTCACTGCCTTTGTCTTCAGTGTAGGTAGAGTGGCCAGGAGGACTGGCTGGCGATCTCTGCCTGAAGCTGAGCGATGATTCCTCCGTTTCTTATCTAGCAGCTGGGACGGAAGGGCCTGAGAGAGGCAGGGCTTTGATGCAAGAAGGACACTCACTGACCTGTCACTAACAGGATCTGTGCCAAGCTCATCATAGACCTTTAAATAGACTATTTTTAAGGAGCAGATTTAGGCGCAGATCAAGAATGAGAAGAGTCCAGAGAGTTCCCGCGTAGCCCCGATCCTCACCATGGACGGAGTCTGCCCTGTCCACAGCCCCACCAGATGGGCACGCTGGTCACGATGGATGACCCTACAAGGGGCGAGCAACACGTATGGCAAATATTTAAATTTTCCAAAACTGTATGACAGTAAAAGACACATTGCCATGAATCTCCTCAAAATCCTCCCTCTCCCTTTGAACACACTTGTCCCACCATGCTTGCCACTTCCTGAAGCAGCTCTGGAATCCTTTTCCCTGAGTGTCTTTAGTTGTGCTGTCTTGTCTGCCTTGATGCCCTGAATTGATGCAAAACATTTCCCTCTCCTGGTTCTTTTGATTTGGGAGAGATCCAGAAGTTTCAGAGTGCCAGATCCCACGAATAACGTGGCTGAGGACACACAGGAATGTTTTTACAAGCCTGCCTTTCCACTGGATGGTACTAGGCAGCAACATTCACCGTATTGTTGGTCACACCTTGTAAAGACACTCAGGAAAGAGGACTCCAGAACTGTTGCAGAAAGTGGCAAGAATGTTGGGGCATGGTGGTGCACGCCTGTAATCTCAGCACTCAGGAGGCTGAGGCAGGAGGATCACCGTGAGTTTGAGCCCGGCTGGGGCTACAAAGTGAGACCCCATCTCAACTGCCCCCCCAGCAAAAAAAGTGGCAAGAATGATGGAATAGGTGTGTTCGATACAAGGGGGAGGATTTTGAGGGGGATTCATGGCAATGTGTCTTTTACTGTAAAAAATTAAAAAGTTTCAAACATTCATTGTTACTTTTTTAAAACCACACTTTCTGTATCGGCACGCCACTATCAAACTCATAACCCTATGTGACAGGCACTATTCTTATCACCTCCACCCCCTGTAAAGACAGGCGAGGAGACCAAGGCTGACAGGGATGAAGCAATTGATCCAGAGTCAGCTCAATGCCGCGTGTGCCTAACCACTGCCCACGCTGCTTTCCACACATGCTCGGTCTGCTGGGCTTGTGCTGCCTCCTCTACTCCAGTGCCTTCGATAGGTGTCCAAGCTCCACTTTTAGGCTGGGAGCCGGGAGGCTTGGCCAGAGCTGCAGGGCGGGCACACAGCAGAGCAAGCAGCAGAGAAGGGACTCGAACCAGACTCAAAGTCCATGCCGTCCTCCCCGCTGGCTTGGCCCAGGCTGCTGCGGAGTCCTGGAGTGACGACTGAGGCAGAGGTGGCTGTGCTGTATCCTGAAGACTGCGTGGGCAGGAACGGGGAGGAGGGCGACGGCTCAGGTGTGAAGTGCCTGTGGGTTTGGGGGCAGCGGGGTGTTTTGCGGCAGAAATGACATCATGCCATGGGGCTCCAAGATAAGGAAGAGGATGTATCAAGCGAGTCAGGGGCCAGATGCCCAGGGCCCAGCGTTGGCGTCTGGCTGTGTAGGCTGTGGCAGGAAAGCGCTGCTGCACTGTGGAGACCAAGCGGAAGCTCGGGGAAATGCCAGGGCTTTGCAGGGGACAGCAACGTGACCGAGAAGGCAAACGAGCAGCTCCCGGACATGTGTGATTTGTGTGTGCAGCTGAGGTAGTCTCGGCAGGTGCCCATGGCCCACCTAATGTGCGTGTGGGGTGCAGCCTGAAGTTCTGCAGGACCAAAGTCGGCCGCGTGCTTTCAAGTGACTCCCTGAGGGTACAGTGGCCGGGGTGGCAGTGTCCTAATCCCATGCAGGCTTTGGAAGACCAGAGCTTCTCCACGTTCCCCGCCTCCTTCCGTCCTTACCTAGCAGGGTGATGTTGCGACGGTCTTTCCCCAGGGGACTGGAGAGCCCTGGTGGCAGCTCCACTAGCAGGACACGGAGTTGGGCTTTGAGCCAGAGGTCACCCAGGCCGGTGTGTGGCAGGCATCTCTTGAGCTGTGCTCCATCTCTCAGTGAGGTTCACGGGAGGGTGAACCGAGGACATGGGACCCTGTCTTGGCCTCCACCCTTTGGGTCCTTGGTCTCCGTTTGGGCCAGTGGATCTCAGTCAATACCACCTCAGCCAACAGAATGCCGTAAAAGGGCTTTGTACTTTTGTTTTTCTTTTGGTGCTGGTGATCGAACTCAAGCCTTGTGCTTGCAAGGCAAGCACTCTAACCACTAAGCTAAATTCCCCAGCCCCGATACTTTTTTTTTTTTTTGAGACAAGTCTCACTATGTAGCTCATGCTGGCCTTGAACTCACAGCAATCCTCCTGTTTCAGCCTCCCTGAGCGCTGGGATTACAAGGCGTGTGCCACCATGCCTGGCCTTAGGCTTCACACTCTGATCCCTTTCTTCCAAGAGTAGGGCTACCTGGACCAAACATAAGGCACCCAGATACTTTTGTATTTGTAGTATTACATTTTTTAGTGTGTGTCTTAAATATTGCATGGAAATACTCAGACTAAAAACGATCCACTGTCTCATATCGAAAACAATTATTCTTCATCGATCTGAAATGCAAAGTTAACTGGGTGTTTTGTATTCTGATTTGCCAAATCTGCTGCCTGGCTCAGAAGGCCCCATGGCCCACTCCAGAGGCAGCCGTGCCTCTGTGAGTCCGAAGGCACCTTGGGGAGGCCACGCAGGCCACCTAGGCCCAGGTCGCCACTGTAAAGCCTGCTGAGGTGCTGCTCTGCGCAGTGCTGCCTCCGCTTGCTGGCCTCCATCTCTCTCTGTTTCTGGGTCCTCGTCTGTAGCTTCCAGGCCCACACACAAGAGGGCCATGCGCAGGGGTGGGACACCCTCTTTCCCCTCCCCATGGCCCCAGGACTCTGTCCATTGTCTCCACTTTTGCCCAGAGCACCCCCAACTCACGCTGCAGCGTCCTCTCCCCAGTCTTCCCAGGTTCCTACAAAGACGACACCACAGGGCTCTCTTGTATTTGCAGAAAATGCTTCAGTGGAGAAACTTGCTGTATGAGAAAGTGTATGGGAAGCAGACGAGACTACTTGCAGGAACTTGAGTCTGGTCTCTGCTCTGCAGTTCTTGGCTCCCATAAACTTCCACCTTCTTTGTCCCTTGAGGGTAGACGCTGGCCACACTGGTTGGCTCTGGTGTCCGCACACCAATATCACCTCAGGCCCGGGCTTGCTGGCTCAAGTGGTTCATCAGAGCTTCAGGGAGGCCATCAGGGCAACCCCAGCCCCGTGCTGCCCTCAGGCCTGGGCTTCCCCATTCTGGCTCCTTCTCCTTTCTCCTTCGTATAGATAGATAGTGGGAAACAGTTTCCCCCGCCCAGTCCCCCGGGCAGTGCTCAGGGCCTAAACCCAGGAGCTGTGGGGAGTCTGTCCACCAGCACACATGGCTCACCACATTGGTCTCACCCAACACAGAGCCCAGCCCTGATGGACCATGCCCACGGGTGACCACAAACAGCATTGAAGGGCTTACTGTGACGCCAGAGATCAGCACAAGCTTGGAGGGGGCCTTCCCGACCACTGGCCTTGCTAAGACCACAGTGCCAGCCCGCCTTCCTGTGAGGACTCCAACTCTGGGCATGGAGAGCTTTTCCAAGACCTTAATCCTCGCTGCTGCCACTTCCAAAACAGAGACCAAGGAGATGCTGACCATTTCCCCTGCTTCACAGTCCAGGGACACCCAGACGCCCTCCCTTGCTCCAAAGATTAGGGACATCCAGACCCTTTTCTCTGTCACGGAGACCAGGGACACCCCGACCCCCTTCCCTGCCATGGAGACCAGGGACACCCCGACCTCCTTTCCTGCCATGGAGACCAGGGACGTTCCGATCCCCTTCCCTGTCACGGAGGCCGGGGACACCCCGACCCCCTTTCCTGTCACGGAGACCAGGGACACACAGACCACCTTTCCTGTCATGGAGACCAGGGACACCCAGACTACCTCTCCTGTCACAAAGACTCGTCCAGACAGTGATCCCATGAAAACTGTCTTTGACACCCTTTGTACCGATGGCAGCTCTGAGGAGACAAGATGCATCATGAACGATGTCTTGACATTGGTGCTCACCTCTGCAGAAGCTGAGAACCTGTCCCCAGACAGCGGCTCTTCCTCAGACAACTTTGTGCCCATCATCTCTACCTCCCAAGCCCTGGGCCCTGGCGTCGCCAACCCCCTCAAGGCCTTGGTTGCCTGCAGCACCACCCACATCAAGTTCCCCAGGGAGACAGAAACAGCTGCTGCCATCTCTGGGACCTCAGACGCAGGTCACAGCGCCACAGAAGTGAAGGCCTTGTCCACCTCTGAGACATCAGCTTTGTCCACCTACACAGAGGCAAAGTTGCCAGTCGCTGGGCCCACAGCCCCTGCTGAGGCCCTGTCCACAGCCAGCGCCTCAGAGTCAGCCAACCCCAACACCGCCCTCGAGGCCTCCCTGCCCAGCAGTGCCACAGAAACAGAAGCAACACCAGTCCCTGGGGGAACCTGGGTGACAGGTAGCATGGGCCCCTTGGCCCTCTCAGGAGCAATTACAGTCTCCCCTGTGGCTGCATCGACAGCGGGCAAAGTGACTTCCTCTGCTGGATCCTCAGCTTCAGTCTCCAGCTCTTCACAAGGAGCCGCCATCAACAAGTCCACCCCTTCAGAGACTTTTACCACAGGTGGCACAACCAGCAGGGCCTTCCCCATCAGCAGGGGCCTTCTTCCTTCTGTCTATCCAACTACAGCCAACAGCAACCTAGAGACAAACCTCACCTCGGCCATGACCACAACCTCAGCAGAGACCCCTTCGGAGACCTTTACCACAGACAGCGCCTTCCCCACCAGCAGCCCTCTTTATTTGGTCCATCTGACCACAGTCAGCAGTGGCCAAGAGATAAATGTCACCTCAGCAATGGCCTTGGCCTCATCAAAGATTCCTTCAGAGACTTTTACCACAGAAGGCACCACGAGCAGGGCTTTCTCCACCAGCAGGAGTGTTCTTCCTTCTGACCTTGCTACTATAGCAGCTAGCAGCCAAGAGACGAGCATCACCTCAGCTAAGACCATGACTTCACCAAAGACTCCTTCAGAGACTTTTACCACAGAGAGAGACTTCCCCACCAGCAGCCTTCTTTATTCTGTCCATCGGACTATAGCCAGCAACAGCCAAGGGACAAATATCACCTCGGACGTGACCATGGTCTTGTCAAAGACCCCGAGGAAGCCCCCAACAACCACATCCTCCACAGTTTCGACAAGGCAGACTCCGGAAGTTACTGCAGGTAGGTAACTCCCCTACTTGTGATCTTTGAGGTTTGGGGGTTCAGAGTCTCTGGGGTGTCTGCAAGCTAAGGGTTTGGGCAGGGAAAGGATCTGAGGGCCGCACTGAGCCCTCTCACCCATGTCACCTCTTTGTGGTCGTCTAGTGGTTCCTGCTGGAATCAGTAACAAGCAGAGTCAGGTGGATTATGGGAAAGACATGGGGCTGGAAGTGTGGGGAGTAGTTTGAGATCTTGGCACTGCCCTTGACAAGCTGAGTGATCTTGGACTGGCCTTCTCCCTCTCTGGGCCTCAGTTTCTCCACCTGTGGTGAAGGAGTTTGCAGTGGATGAGCACTGAAGCCCTTTCCAGCTCTGCCCTTCTACAAAGTGGGCTGCACCAGCAAGGTCCCGAATTTAATCCCGGCTGCCTGGCAAGCTGAGGCTGGAGGATCATGAGTTCAAGTCCCACCCGGGCAACATACTGAGACCCTTCTACTTCAAACATGCATGCGCGCGCACAAACACACACACGCACTGCCACCACTGCGACCTTCAAGCTTTGGAAGCCTCTGTTCCAGCCCTAGCCACAGGCTCACTGGACGGGCTTGCTGCAGTTTGTGCCACCAGGGAGACTGGAAGTACTGAAGTAATTAGGGTGAAGCTTGGGCGGGCTACAGTGGCAGCTCCAAGACAGCAGCTAAGTCTTGGTGGGGAGCTCATATCACAGGCAGATTCTCAGCCTGGCTCCTGTCAGCCCGTAGCCCCTGCCTCCAGCCTCCCTCTGTCCTTAGGCCTCACCCTGAGCATCTTCAGCGTGCCCCATGACCGCCTTAGCCGACGTCTTTTGTATTCTAGGCAGAGGTGACGCAAAACCATTTCACGCCAGTAAGCATTACTGATAGCTGGATGCTCTCTGAGCTTTGCACATCTCTTCTGACCCATCCTCCAAAACAGCCTTGGGAGGAGCAAACAGATATAAGGGGGATAACGGACTGTCCTAGAAAGACGGCAGTGGGCTTCCACGAAAGCCTGTCTGATTCCAATGAGGCTCCTCACTGTACTTTTCTTTTTAAAAGCTCAATGTATTAGTATGTTTTCACTTTCAAATACTTTTCTTTGTTATTTGTTTTTGTTTTTTTGGGTGCTGAGGATCAAACTCAGGGCCTTGTGCTTGCTAAGCAAGCGCTCTACTGCTAAGCAAATCCCCAGCCCCTTTTCTTCATTATTTGTTGGCTACATAATACAGTCACATGATTTCAAACTCAAAGGGTACATATGTACATAAATGATATGCATCTATAGCTATATTTCTTTGATCCTTCTTTTTCAAGCAAAGAATATGGTAAGCTCAGACCTCTGTAACACAGCTGTTCTTTTTTTTCCCCTGAGGTTAGGAAAATGGTTTCATTCATTTTGCATTTTGAGTTCATACTTGATTTCAACCTCTTAGTGTTTGTTTTTTTTCAATAGGGTAAGACCCTTTAACGTGAGATCTATCCTATATTTTTAATTGTCCAGAACAGTATTGTTATCTATGGGAACTACAGACAGCAGCTTTATAGAATTTACTCATCTTACATAACTAAAATTTTATCCCATTGATTTTTGACTCCCCATTGTCTCCTCCCTCCAGAAAACCATTTGCTTATTTACTTACTCATTCACTCATTTTTTGAGACAAAGTCTCACTGTGTAGTTCAGGCTGACCTTGAACTCACTATGTGGCACGAGTTGGCCTGACACTCGTACCAATCCTCCTGTCTCGGCCTCCTGAGTGCTGGGATTACAGGCGTGTACCAGTATGCCCGGCTCATTCTTTCCTATGGTCTCTCAGTACTTCCTTTGTCTCCCCATCATTTATTTAGCTGGTCCTCTCTGGGCAGCAATTTAGATTGTTGCTGGTTTTTGCTGTGACAAATGGTGCTGCAGTGAACAGTCCATTTCTTCTGTATGTGCTCTTTCTTGCAGGATAAATTTCTAGAAAAGCAACTACTAGGCCAAATCTAATTGCATCTTCACTGGCGGAAATAGTTTTGAGGTGGCAGCTAAAGGGAGGGAGATGAGGGCTCTACCAGAGACAGACGTTTCTGGCAGAGCTGCTAGGCTGGGAAGGCTGGATTAGATTTCCTCCTCCACCTGCAGCAACTCAAACCTGGTGGGACTGGCTGTCGGCGCCCCCGACCAGCCTCTCTTAGCATCTCCTGGGTGGACCCTCTCCCAACACGCATCCGGGACCTTCAGTCCCTGGGAACATTCTAGATTCACTGGTCCTTCTTCATGCTTCCCTCGTGACTCCTCCGCATATGCCCCAAGCCATCATGGCTTTCTCTGTGAACAGGAAGATATCACCATGGTGTGATCACTCCTGAGAGAATTTTGCCTTCTCTGTGCAGCAGGGTGGTGTGAGTTCCCAGGTGAGCACACACCGGTGCACACCTAGGTGTGAAGTGCAGAGGCCGGCAGCAGAAGTGCCAGCTGATTCTTGACCTGCCCTGACTGTATTTCCATCTTCCTCTTGTTCTCAACCAATGTGCAGGGGAAGACGGGGGCTTCCTCCTCGTGCGGCTGAGGGTGGCCTCCACGGAAGACCTCACGGAGCCCACCAAGGCACAGAGGCTGGTGCAGCAGGTGAGTGGGCACTGTGGGGGCCAAGAGAGTGGGGTGCAGGATGCAGAAGGGCACTTACTGCAGGGAAGGACCCTTGCCTGGCTTCGCTTCAGCCTAGCTTCCCTTCCTTCATTCCTCCTCTCTGCAATGTGAACAGATTGCTCTCCCCAGCCCGTCTCCTCAGGTCCTAGGAAGTGCAGGCCTTCTAGCCCCAGAGGGAAGTTCAAGGATATTGATGCGCAGCTAAGCAGGACTCTTGGTTACAAGTGGCAGAAACCCAAGTCATAGTATTTCACATGGAAAAAGCAGGTCTGAGAAACTGACAAGTAGCTCTTCCAGCTTCAGCTATGGCTGAATCTGGCAGCTCAAATATGATCATGAGGATTTTCTGTCTACTCTGTTCCCATTATTCTTCAGAGAATTTCTCCCTACATTCAGAGGACACTTCTGTATTAGTCACCTTCCCAATAGCTTCCTTCCCAATGCCCAATAGCTGCATCTGAAAGGCAGTGAGGTTTATTTGGTTCACGGTTTCGGAGGGCTCAGATCATGGCAGGCTGACTCTAAGGCAGATACATCACAGTGGAAGAGTATGGCGGAAGAAAGCTGCTCACTGCCTGCCAGCCAGGAAGCAGAGAGGGAAGGGAGGAGCCAGGGACAAGAATATACCCTTCCAGGTCATGCCCCCAGTGACTACCGCCTCCAACCAACCCCACCTCCTAACGGCACATGAACTCATTACTAGAGTGTAGTGACCCCATGATCCAATCATCTTCCAAAAGTCCTCCCTCCGAACACATGAGACTTTGGGGGGACATTTTGCCTCTGGCTCCTAAAAGGTTCAGGTCCATCTTGTCACACAAAATACATTTAGTCTATCTCTAAGAGTCACCAAAGTAGGCAGGTGTGGTGGTGCACACCTGTAATCTCAGCATTCTGGAAGGCTGAGTCAGGAGGACTGCAAATCTGAAACCCTGTTTGGACAACTTAGTGATTTAGTGAGACCCTGTATCAAAGTAAAAAGTTAAAAAAGGCTAGCAAGTAGCTCAGTGCAAAGGCCTTAGGTTCAATCCCCAGCCACTTCCCTACCTCAAGTTGTCAAACTCTTTTTTTGTTGTTGTTTTTTGTTTTTGTTTTTTTGAGACAGGGTCTTGCTAGGCAGTTCAGGCTGTCCTTGAATTTGCTAGCTAGGCCAGGATGGCCTTGAAGTTGTGGCAATCCTCCTTCCTCAGCCTCCTAAATGCTGGGATTACAGGCATGTGCCACTATGCCCTGCCCTCAGACTCAATTTTTGCATCACTGGAAAGTCCAAGTCCAAAGTCTCCTCTGAGAAGGCAAACTCATAGCTGTGCGCCCCTGCAAAAAAAAAAAAATTTAAATACTTCCAAGATACAATAACACAGAGCAAACATTCTTATCCTAAAATAGAGAAATAGGAGGATGGAAAAGTGGACCAAAATAAGACCAAAACCCAGCAGGCCAGACATTAAGTCCTGTAGCTCCATGTCTGGCATCTGGGGCACATGGTAGTGAGCTGCGAGTTCCAAAGGACGTGGGTAGCCCCACCACTATGGCTTGCAGCCCACACGGTCTCTCTCTTGGACTGACTCCACTCACAGCCTGCATCTTTCCCCAGTAGACTGTTCATGTTCCCAGCATTTCCAAATTCCTTGGGTCTCCACTACATCTTTGGATTTGCTCCCACAGCTTCACACACTATCCTCTCAGTGGATCCTTGCCTGGCCTCCAGGACTTTCCCTTGAAATCTGGGTGGATACCTCTCTAATCCTTCAACTTTGGCATTCTGCATGCTGGTAAAACCACTATCATGTGGACTATGCCAAGGCCTGCCACGGTGTGGGCAGCAATCAGGGCTCCTTGGATCATGGCAGCAGCAGCTTCTGAGTGCCTGGATGGGTATGCACAGTGAAAAGAATCCCAGGGAAAAATTCCCTCAGTGGTCCTTCTTGAGCAGGGGGCCCAGGGACTCTCTTCTCAAATGAAAGATTTACATTTTTGCATTTTAGAACTTTAGATGGGTGGAGTCTTGCTGATTCTTGTGATGCCCTCTGTACAGAGTACTTGGTGGTGGGTTTTTTGTTTTTCATTTTTTTTTGGTCCCTGTACAAAGTACTTGATGTCTTTTTAATGACACTAATGTCTTCAGCAGCCATACCTCTTTTGGCCTCAACTTAACATATGGTTATCTCTGGGCCAAAATTTAAGTTTTAAAATTTTTTCTCTGCTTTTTTTGCCCCCAAATTTTCAATATAAAGCTGGCTAAACACAGCTACATGTTGGGCTGCATTGAAATTTCCTCTTCCAGATCAATTAATCCACCACCCTTAATCACAGTTTCCTACAAAGTCTCAGGACATAGGCAAAATGTAGGTAAAATTTTAGGCACACTGTAACACACATGGCTTCCTGTCTAACTGATAATGGAGTTATTGTTCCCAGCTGAAACTTCCTGAGCCTGGCCTTTACTGTCTACATTCCTATCAGAAATCTAGCTCTGACTAGAATCATCTAGCAGGCTCTGTTTATAGCATTCTAAAGTTTCTATAACTCACATCTCCAAAACTTTAAATTACTTAAAGTTAATTTGGCTCATGGTTTCAGAGGGTTCAGTCCACAGTAGGCAGGCTCCAAGACAGAAATAGCATGGTGGAAGGACATGTAGCGGTCAGCTGCTTCAACCCATGGCAGCCATGAAGCAGAGAAGGAAGAGAGGAGCCAGAGACAAGAGTACACTCTTCCAGGTAATGGCCTAGTGACTCACTCCTCCAACCAGGCCCCATATCCTAACAGAATAAGGACTCACCAATGGACGAATCCACTGGTGAGTATAGTGCCCTATAACCCAATCACCTTCTAAAAGACCTACCTCTGAATGCATGAGACTTTTGGGGGACATTCTAGAGCTAAGCCATAACAATCTCCCTCTCCTTAAATTTGCATATTATCCAGAGAAGGACTGGATTCATTGGCCTGCAAGAGCCACTGATCAGTACCAATACAAGGGTGATCAAAATATATAGTGAATGTATAAATTTTAAAAGTGTGTTACAGTAAAAGACATTGCCATTAATCCCCTTCCAAATCTTCCCCCTCAGTTCAAACACACTTATCCCAATATTCTTGCCACTTTCTGAAGCAGTTCTGGAAGTTCTCTTTCATGAATATCTTTATGAGGTGTGACAAAAAATATGACAAATACTGCTGGCAAGTGCCATTCACTGGAAAGGCAGACTGGTAAAAGCATAACTCTGTGTCCTCATCCACCTTGTTCACCGCATCTGGCACTGTACAACTTCTGGTTCTTTCCCAAGGTCAACATGACCATGAAATGTAAACATTTTGAATTGATTCAAGACATCACGGCAGCCACAACAGCATATAAAAGACTTCCAACGTTAATCAGAAAGTGGCAAGAATGATGAGCTAAGTGTGTTTGAAGTGAGGGGGGAGGATTTTCAGGGACAATGGCAATGTGTCTTTCATTGTAATAAGTTTTTAAAAATTTAAACATTGTGTATATTTTTGATCACACATAGATTTTCTCTGGATGAAATAGGGATACTAGGTAAAAAAACAAAAAAAAAAACAAGAAAAAACCAAAAAAACATTGATATATGCTCTAGATGGGGACCAAAACTGCGATGTATTTGTATAGCAAGTTGGGAAAATTCTCTTAAACATAGATCACTGGACAGAGTTTCTAACAGTGAAATTTTGGGGTCAAGGCATTTGGAAATGTGAATCCCTGGAAGGTTTGACAGGGTCAGACCAGTGTAGATTTCACAAAGTAAGAGATGCAGTGAGAAGTAGTGGGAGGTGTCCAAGCTCTGCCTACAATGTCACCAGTGAGAACAGACCCCCAGGCACAGTCTAATGTGGATTGCCCCTTTGGCAGTGCCCCTTCAGTGCTGCAAGCTGGCATGGGACACTGCTCAGAGTTAATGGTGCCACACGGCTATCCACCATGCAGACTCAGTGTCACCCTTGTACGGGCAAACCCGGCATGGGTCTGTCTGTGTGTCTTGGGCCAGGGGTAGACATTGTGGGGAGGTGGTGATCCTTGGCAGATGGAAGCAGGAGGTACTCATTGCAAGTAGGGTCCTTCACTGCAGGCAAAACCCCCCGCCATCTGTTATAAGTAAAAGAGGAATACGTTGGTGGGGTCCTAGGTGCACAGAATCAAAGGAATGCCAGAGGAGCAAGCTTGAAAAACAGGCAGGAGGGACACTCTGGCTGGGACGGTCACTCTTGCTGACCACAGTCACTATTGGATGCTGCCACTGCCAGTGGACACCATGCTGCCTGCACCCACTACACAGAGCACTCTCTGCTTCTGTCTTTCAGTCACCTGCTCTAAAGTCAGAGCCCTCCATGGGAACATCCAATGGGCTGAGCTTAGCTCTGTGCCCGCAGACCCCTTCCGGGGACCAGGAAGAGGGAACATCTGGGTCCTCGAGTTCCTTCGTGGCAGGGAGGCCCATCAGGACTCCCCCAGTGAGGGGCTCCCTAAAAAAGGCTTGGGGGTTTGATGTGAAATGCCCACATACATGACAACTTCCCTCTGCCCGTGGAAATTAAAGTAGTGGCAGGCATGAATGGAGACGAAGAGGGAAGCCCCTCAAATGTCAGATCTGAGCTCACAAACGGGAAATTGTTTCACGGCCCAGAAAGAAGCCCGGGAGATCCGGTGCAGGTCCGGCAGCCGAGGTGCAGGCAGCAGGCCATGCAGGGCTTGTTGGGTGGTGGCCAGTTGCACGGGACTCAGGGACTGACTCTTAGTGAGCTCCAGGGCCACATAGACCTGGATGTGAATTCCCTGTGTGACGTTGGCTAAGTTCTTCCCTTATAAAATGAGGACACTAGCACACGCTTTATAAGGTTGCTGTGAGGTTTAAATGACATAATAACATGGGAAGAGTGCTGCAGATGTTCCCTCCCTCTGTCTCCTCCTGCCCTTGGCCTGTGAGCTCGTGGGCCAGATGGGCTGGACTAGCACCTGGCTCCTTCCACTTTCCAGCTCCAGTGTGAACTGCAAGCCCACTTGCCTCCTGTCCAGTTCTCCTTACTGCGTGTCCAGAGGAGCTGAAGACTATCGGCTGCAGCTGGGCACGTCTCCTGGCCCAAGGAGGAGCAGCCCTGCCTGTGGCCTGAGCTCGGCAACAGACCGGAGCTGCGTGATTGTGTGACGCGGACCCAGAAGGTTCTCAGGAAGGTCAGCCGGCTCAGGCCCCTTGTCTCAAAGTGCAAAGTGGCTGAGGACTCAGGCTCCCCCGTGTGGGGAGGGGCCTCCCCCGTACCTAGCTGTGTCCTTCCCTTCTGGGGCCCATGCGTTGGGGTCAATAAAGACAGACCTGGTCCCCCATCCCTGTGCTTCTGTCTTGCCTAAAACCACATGTGGGCATTTAGGTGGCGTAGCTGCCTTAGCCACTTTTCTCACTGCTGGGACACAGTACCTAAGGAGGACACGGTCTGCCAGCCCCAAGGCAGGAAAGCCTGGTGGAAGGGCTGGTGGAGGAAGCTGCTCGCGTCGCAGGAAGCAGAGAGCAAAGGGAGGAATCCAAGAGGGAGATAAAGCCTTCTAGGTCATACCCCAGGGACCCTGCTCTTCCCACAAGACCCCACCTCCTCACAGCAAGTCAGCTTTGGCACCCCAAGATCCAGTAGCTTCCCAAAGCCCTGCCTCTGAGTCAGGAGCGTTTTGGGCATCTTTCTGGATCCAAACCACAATACAAGTAGGATCCACTGTTCCCTCCGCCCTTTACCTTCCCCACTTCTTGGTTTGGACCTGGATCACAACACTTACCAAGGCCAGCCCTACAGTCCGTTGAAACTTGAGCTCTGTATTAGTCCCCTTATTGGAGATAATTAATTTATTATGAGAAAAGATTTCTTTCACCTCAGTTTTGGAGTTTCCAGTCCAAGGTCAGCAGACCCTTTGCTCTGGGGCTCGGGTCGGGCTTGCCAGCAGCAGCGATGCGGCCAGCTGGAGCTAAAGAAAGGAGAAGGTGGGGCTGAGGCCCGGGCGGCCAGCGGACCCGCCTCCTAAAGCTACCTGCGTCTTGCCAGACAGCCTCTCTAGGGACCAGCCTTTACTACACAGGCCCTGGGGACGCCCACCCAGAGCAGCATGCTCCCTGGGGGCAGGCAGCGTCTCTGTGTGTCTCAGTCCCTTGAACCCAGCAGCTCACCTGGCCTGAGACAGGATCACAGGAAATGTTTGTCGAATTGATGTCAATTTCAAGTTCCCCACACAAAAGCAGATTTAAAAGAAAATTCTTCACTACTTAACTATTCCCCTTAACCAGCTCGCTGCAGGCATGTTGACTTCTTTGTTGTCCTGGGACGCATCAGGCCTGCTGGGTCTGGGGACTTTGGTGGCATTGCTCAATCGCTGAGAAGGCCTCTCCTGGGGACACCTGCCAACCAAGTCCTCCGTCCCCACATCCTTCACAACCTTCACAGTGAGCTCTCCCCCAAGTATCCTGCTTTAATGTCAACCTCACACATATTCCATTTGTCTGACTTCTTATCCCTGCGGTCCAACTACAACGAGGGGCTTTTCTCCTCGTGCCAGCCCTAGTGCCTGGCGCATGAAAGGGGCTCGGAGCTGGGGTGCAGCAGTGCCAGCGCACCCGCTCAGCACGCACATGGGCCTGGGGTCACCGAGCACAGCAACGAGAGGGTGCTCCACAAATATTGCCCAGTGCACGAAGAAAACTACAACCCAACTTGCACGTTGCTCGAGGGAAGGGAGTGGGTGGATTCAGCAGATCTCTTTCCGGTTCCGGAGGGTCAGAAGGCGCTTCATAAATAGACTGGACGAAGAATCCCAGCTTTCACCGCGGCGTATTTACCGAGTGCCTGCACCGGAGGAGAGGCATGCGATGGTGCAGAGGATTCAAAGACAATGTCCCTTCCCGCAGGGATTAAAGCCGGCAGCAGAGGCTGGACATGGGCAGCTGTAACAGGCTCAAGAACCCGTTTACACCACGTACATCAAGACAGGAAGTCTTTAAACAGAGGGCTCTCACAAAACAGGAAAAAGACCAACCTACCGGTGGGGAAATGAGCGAATGGCAACCCGAGCTATTCACACGAGAAAGTTTGATTTCACTAGCAGAAAAGGGTAAATTAGTGCAGGGAATGTTACTTACTGTGTATCAAACAGCTAATGATTTATAACATTTGCAATATCCATGCTGATGAGGGTGTAAGAATTCTTAAGCCCTGCTAGTTGCAAATGAAATCAGTGCACACTCTCTGGGGGAAAATTTGGCTCCTTATCTAAAGCCTTTAAAACATGTATTCTTCACCCACCTTCCCGCTGCCCGCCCCCCGCGTCCGTGCTGCGGCCCCCGCAGGCCCCGGCAAGGCAGAGCCACCAGGAGCCAGTGGAGACGCTGCCCACTCGGCTCTGGGCTCCTCCGTGCCCGGGTGCCGGCTGCTACCCTGCGCCGGGCATGCATGGCTGGCTGGGTGACGCTCTGCCCTCCCAGAACGCACCGCTTGACCCCAGCGACCCTCTCGGTCTGCAAACTGTTTCTGACTGAAGCTGCAGCATTGGAACAAAACAGCATTACTGTTACTTTTTCTTTTTCTGTCGTTTGCTCATTTAAACGTATATTTAGAACCGCACTCTGTCAAAAATCTTCCTTTCTCTTTTACTCCCCAGTTAACCGAGATTTTTACAGATTTCTAGAGCAGTTCAAACCCTATGTGCTTGAGTGCTTAGAATCCCCTCTGGTGCTTGGCTGAACAAGGGAATCACAAGGAAACAAGTAGCAGAAACCGAACTTGGAGGTAGTTCTGTGCCTTCTAGCATCTTGTACAGCAAACCCTGACTCATGTCTTTTTACCCCCAAAATACCGTCTTCAATAGCAATCGAATCTGCCACTGTTAAAATAAGTTACTTGCATTTATTCCAAATAATCTTGTTTACTCTCAACTCTTTATGCAAATTGTGTAAGGTGTCTTATGCCCGGGCTTGAAAAATTATTTCCCAGTAGACAAGAGGTGGCCACCCATCCTGAAATCGTGGTGTGATTTTAGGTAAGGAAGATCACATAGTCTGATCTGACACCGACACTGTGGCAGCTTGTGAGAAGTGGGAGCTGAGAGAGGTGGAGATGGCTTGTGCAGGTACAAATGACCTCGAAATTGTCAGCTGCTGGCAACAACAAGCAGAGACCAGAGACTGCTGAACCCTGATGTTTGGGTAACAGAATCGTCTGCAAGGTTTTGCTCTTGGTTTACCGAGGGGTGGGTCTCTGGGGGCCTGATGTGGAAGGATGTTTTGTCCCCAGCTCCTCCCTTCTCTCTCTGCTTCCTGGCTGCCATGGGTTGGACAGCTGCCCTCTGCCAGGCCCTTCTACCATGCTGTTTCTCCTTTGGAACTAGACAACCGTGGACTGAATCCTCTGAAACCATGAGCCAAATAAACCTCGCCTCCTTTAAATTGTGGGTGTCAGATATTTTGTCCCAGTGACGAATACACCACCTCTCCCACCATTTTCTATTTCTATAGCAAAATTCCTGCAGCAGGGCTTATTTACAGTTTTGGAGGCTGGAACCCCAAGATTGAGTGGCCTCATCTGTTTGCCCCTGGTGAGGGCTTCCTTGTCTGGGTCACAACAAGACAGAGAAACAGGAAGGGGACAAGGTGCATTCAGGAGGGCACAAGGGCAAGAGGTGTCCTCACGGTATAAAACCACACTCTCCAGGGAACTAACTGGGGATCTCAACTTCTTCAAGGTACCGCCTGCATACTACCATGCTGAAGAGGCCCCTGCACAAGAAACTGGGGAGACAAACCACACCCCACGGCCTGCATTTGGGGTGGGAAAAGTAGGTTATGGAGGTAGATGCAAGGACCCAAGTCAGGACAGTGGCGATCAAGGCTTCCCAGCATGAAGGAACTCGGAGCTGAGGTAGGGGAGGGTCCAGCCAGCTTCTACCCCTCTGTCACTTGCCCAACACTTAACTTCTTCAGCGATCAAGAGAAAACTGGGGGATGGAATCCACAGTTTGGAGACAACAGTCAGAGGCACTTTATTTAAATAGGCTTTAATCAGAAGTAAACCAAAGAGTTTCATGTGCAAAAGCATTTTGGTTAACTTAGAACAACTCTGTTGTGCGTGTGTGTGTGGAGCTTGTATGTACGTGTTCACACACAGGCCAGTGACCTCCTCCTGGGTGTGCAGGCTGAGAACCCATTCACTGGTGTGTTGGACTTTCACGGCCCCTTCTGCATGCTTGGGCCAAGCACGGCAGGACACCGATCGGAAGCCCTCCGTCATCCAGCCTTCTTGCAGAGTCTCCAGTCACCTTCGTCCCCTTCCCGTCCAGTGTCCCTGAAGCAATGGCGCCTGAGTGTGCAGGGAGGACGGGGTGGACCAGGCTTCCTGGGCACAGCTGCCCCCTGGGCGAGGCCTCAGTGCTCTGAAGGCAGTGGGTACGAGCACTCATTCTTGGACGGGTCCCACAAGCGCAGGGCCACCCAGGCCACAGCTCCCAGCGCCAAGAGGGCACCCAGGGACCCGAAGAGGATCCCGAAGAAGGCACCAAGTTTCATGCTCAGGTGCTCACAGCGCTCACCCCAGGACACATAGATGGAGAAGGACACGCAGCTGGGGACAGAGAGGGGTGTGGTCAGGGGCCAGGAGGGGCTCAGCCTCCCCACCCGTCCTCTGCTTCTGGGGCCAGGGCAGTTGTCTAGGACAGGCCGGCCCACCCGTGGGGCAGAGAGCCTGAGGCAGCCTGGAGGCTGAGCTGGAGCAAGGCTCCTGCAAAGGAGGCCTGAGTGGGCCTTAAAACACCTGGTGTGAATTACCCGGAGTCTGCATCCCCCCACACACACATAAGTGCCACGTGCAGTCACAACCCCTCCCAGCTGGCCCCAGCTCAGCCCACCCTTTCCTTTGAGCTCATCTGGGATTGCAGTGGGGTGAGTGCAGACGAGGGAACTGAGGTGATCAGTGGCTTCACAGGAGCCTCTCGGACTGTTAATGACAGTTTAGGTGGCCGCCCCTCTATGGGTTCCCTAACCCCAAGGGGACAGCAGGGTGAAATGCTGGTAACTTCCGGTGTGCCCTGGGCAGGTGCCTTAACATCCCTCAGCTGCAGCTTTCACACCTGCAGAGTGGTCATCACACCCACCTTGAGGCCCCTTATGACAGCATCTTTATTCTGCACACACCCTCTGCCTCCAGCACCCTCTCCCCTGGTCCCTGTTCTCTAATGCGAAGGAAGCCCCCCATTTGCCCGATGGGCCCAGCACTGTCTGCCGGCTCCCACCTAGCCCTGCACACCTGCAGCGTGGCCCGTCGGGCCAGTGCTGGCACTGGCCTCCGTGGTGACAGTAGCCCTCGCTGCACGGAGACACACATGTGACGCCATTCTGGGGGTCGTAGACAAGGCGGTAGCCCTCGTAACTGTTGCATTTGAAATACATGCTCAGGTTGCTCGTGTTCACTGTCAGGAAAAAGAGTCACACGGAAGGCAGGCGGTCAACACAAACTTAATACGTTTTCAATCTCACAAACTGATTCGTGAGAGCACAAATCCATTTTCCTGTGGGTAAGTGGGTGGGCGTGGTTGAGGGTGAACGGCTCACCAGGAATGATGGGTGCCCAGGTATAGAAAATGTATTACTGAAAGATGAAAGCTTTGACCTTGGCCAGACCGGAGAGAAAATTTGAATGCTACCACTAACTTGTAAGGAAAAATTCCTAACTCTTTCAGCCCCTGTTTCCGTATTTTTAAAGTTAAATTATAACAGTAGCATTTTTGTGGTGTGATTTAAATGAGATAATGTCGGGAGAGCACACAGTAATGACTTATACTAAGCACTCGATAAAGAGTGACTGTTACCACAATATATTTAAAATATAAGACACTGTATTCAGATATATCATTATGCCTATAATCCCAGCACTCAGGAGGCTGAGGAAGGAGGATCTCATTGAGTTTAAAGCCAGTTTGGGCTACAAAGCCTGAACTACATAGCAAAACAAAAAAACAAACAAACTGGGGCTGGGGCGGGGGATTTAGCTCAGTGGTAGAGTGCTTGCCTAGCTAAGTGCAAGTCCCTGGGTTCGATCCCCAGCATTCCTCAAAAAAAGAGAAGAAGAAAGTCGAGAGGGCTATGTTCAAAATAGTGTCTCTGGGGACTGAGATTACAGGGTTTTCTCTTGCTTTATTTAAAACCGTGTTTTCTAAAGTTTTTGGAATAAAGATTTGTGCTTGTCTAATAAAAGTTGTGTATTTTCCTGACCAAACATCAGGACAGGCTGCTACCTGACCCCACCCTGTTCCCCCAGCCCAACTCCCGTGTCCGTAACAACTCTGAGGGATTTCATCTTGATGCCTCAAGCAGAAGGAGCTACACATTGATTCTAGAAGCAGCTCTTGCCTGGTCCTGGGCCCACGTGGAAGAGCCTTTTCTGCTGAATGGGGAACGATCAGTGTCCTACGCATTCTCTGCCCAATTCTCAAAAATGGCGGCAGTGGTGGGGGCTGTTCCTTGCTCTCTCTTCCCATTCCAAAGGAACCAAGAGCCATTAGTGCTGAAAGGGGCCTCAGAAACCCAGGCCAGGCAGGACTGGGTGTCGAAGTCCAGCTTGGGGACTCTGCTTGCCCAGGGCCATGCCCTTCCAGGGTGAGGCATCTCTGCCTCTGGCCGTTGCCAGCATCCACCTGGACGCCCTGCTGCTGGGGGGAGAGGCGGAGGGGATGTCCTTTTGTGTGTGTCTAGCGCAGTGGCGTTTTAAGAACACTGTGAAGCCATTAGTGGTTCCTGGGAGAAATGATTACTTGGCTGCCGGCCTCCGTGGAACCCTTATCCACCATGGGTCATCTATAGCAAGCTCCCTCGATTTACCTGCCTCCCTCTCCCTAACTGTCCCCAAGGAAGAGTGACTCACGCCGAGCCTGGCTGTCGAACACATCCTCCCGGCTGATGGGCAGGAAGATCACGTTATTCCGGGCCTCCACGCTCCTCTTCCACCTTGTGCCCCACGCCTGGGGGAGGAAGGCCCTGACCACGGCGTCTAGGAGCTGCTGGTTCAGGAAATGGATGACGGGGCCCCCGGGGCGGTACCCGAACTCTGAGACCACCTTCCAGTGCTGGATGGAGCGTCCGGAGGCCAGGGCTGCAGAAGAGCTGTGCGGGAGGGGACCCGTGAGCACCTCAGGTGGCCGGGCAAGGGTCAGGCGGATGCGGGGGCCAGGCAGGACAGCCGCACTCACCTGAGCTCCACACGGCTGTTCTGGAGAAAGGCCTGCACATCCAGGCACTCCAGCCTGTATGCCACCTGGGACGGAGGACGGCAGAGAGGGCGGGATGTTGGTGAGGCTCAGACAGACAGCGGCTCCCTCACCCTGCACGTATTCAGCCCTGTCTGGATCACTTTCCAGAGAAGGCCGAGACCCTGGAACATTCCCCTGCCACACTCCAGTTAGGCCAGCGACTGGCCCAAGTCCTTGCTCAGGCAGTACGTGGTAGTGAGTGAGGGGCTCTGGATTCTTCCCCTCTTTAAATCCAAGACGGGCGTGGCACTGCACATCTGTGAGCCTAGCACTCTGGGAGACTGAGGCAGGAGGATTACAAGTTTAAACCCAGCCCAGGCAAGTTAGTGAATTAGCAAGACCCTGTTTCAAAATAGAAATATAAAAAGGACTGACAATGTAACTCAGTGCAAAGGCCCAGGGCTCAACTCCCAGTGCTGCTAAAGAGGAGCATCCGAAGTGAGGCCCCCACCGCCTCTGACCCTGCTCGCCCCCCGCCCCCACCTCCTGTATGTTCTCAACACTGGTTTAGCTGGAGTGAGGGGCGGTTAGGTGCTGGATGTGTCAAGGTGACTCAGGCTCAGTCTGTGCGGAAACAGCCCACAGTCAGGTGCAGCAGATCAAGGACAACAGATTCTACCACTTGGTGCGTGGAGTGCTGTGGTAGTTGCAATAGTAACACCAATAACTTTTGTTTTTTTGAGATAGGGTCTTGCTATGTAGTGCAGGCTGGCCTTGAATCCACTATGTAGCCCAGGATCCTCCTGCCTCAGCCTCCCAAGTGCTAGGATTACAAACAAAGATGCACCATCATGCCTGGCAACAGTAATAATTTTTACATTATTATAAACTTGTGTATTTCTGGCACCAAGCTAAGTGCTTTACTGACATTATTTTTTAAAACTTGACTCAACCTATTGGACATAGGTACTGATATTAACACTATTTATATACACAGGCCATTAACTAGTCTAATTTCTCTTTCTTATCTCCTTTCTTCCTTTTTTCCTTCCCTCCTTCCTTCCCTCCCTCCTTCCTTCCTTCTTTCCTTCTTCTTTCTTTGCTTTTCTTTTTTGAGGTACAAGGGATTGAACTCAGGGAGCTCTGAGCTACACTCCCAGCACTTTTTATCTTGAAACAGGGTCTTGCCGTGGTGCCAAGAATGGCTTGAACTTGTGACCCTCCAGTCTCAGCCTCCCCAGCTTCAGGGACCCAGTGTGTGCCACCGTGCCCAGCTGCTTGTGTGACGATCATACTGCCGTAGCAGGTGGCAGGCAGCCGTCTGTACCCCGAGTACCCTAGAGCCTTGGCTGCTTTGCCTGTGACCAAGGCGCGGGCAGGACCAGGGGCTGAGAGGAGGAAGCCCCAGTTCCCCAGGCAGGCAACATGGAGGTGAGATGTCCTGGTGTTTCTCCCACATGATGCCCCGAAGCTCAGGTCTCGAGGGCACTCTGGGGAGATGGGTGACGTGGCCCCAGGATTCTGCTCCTGGTGATTGGTGGCTGTCGATTCCAACCCCCCCGGGGTCTCCTCCTGAGGCTTCCTGACTTTCTGTCTCCCAGCATGCCTGGTGCGAGAGGCCCTGCCCCTGACAGGAATCAGCTGAGGACTCAGGAGCGACAGCCCATCCTCCCGGGCCCTGCTGAGACCAGCGGCTGCCAGCACTGACCGAGGCGTTCACGTCCTCCTTGGTGGCATTTTCCTCCTCACGGAGTGACAGCTGGATGGATCTCACTGGGAGCTCTGCAGGTGGACGGAGCAGGCCTGTCATGCCGGGTACCCAGACTCACGCTGTGGGTCCCTCAGGCCAGCCCAAGGAGGCTGCTCCGTCCCACAATGATGGAGGTCACAGTGGCCAGGTCTCCCCGTGACCCCACCTCCCCGCTGCTGCAGTCTGTCCCCAGCAGGCCACACGGGCCACATGGACCTGCACTGTGACAGCTCCATCGCGACCTCCCGAGGGCCCAACTCACTACACATGAGACAAACTCGGGGTCTGAGGAGCCCAGTCCTGCGCCCCAAGTCCCCCAGCCTCCCCCAGGATGGCCAAGCGGACATGCGGATGGCAGTGACAGCTGCTCATACCTCCGAGGACAGAGGGGACGAAAGAATTCCCTGCCAGGAAGCAGCGGGCGTCCGTGAAGGCGGGGGGACAGGTACAGGTGGGCTGGCAGCCCCAACCATGGGACACGTAGCAGTGGCCGTGGTTGTAGCAGTAATTCGTGGGGCAGGACTTGTTCTGACAGAGGAGTGGGTCCTCCAGGGCTGTGGAGCGAGAGTGGTCAGCAATTCCACCCCGGCAGTCTGCGCGGGGGCCTGAGGGAACCTGTTCCCAGGACATTTTGGTTTCTTCTCCCTCAGCCTGCTCAATCACGTGGGCCACTCTGCCCTGAACTATCCTCATCCCCATTTCTCTGCAAGGTAACCCATCTTCCTTCGCCAGGTAGGTATTCTTTCAGCAGGAGTGGAGTAGGTTTTTTTGTTTTGCTTTGTTCTGTTTTTGTTTTGGTTTTTTGAGACAGGGTCTCACCATGCAGTCCAGGCTGGCCTTGAAGTTTCAGCGATCTTCCTGCCTCAGCCTCCCAAGTGCTGGGATTGTAGGCACACCCCAGTATACCCAGCCCTGAACTTTCTTTTATGGCTGGAAACCTTCACACATGGACTCTTCAGAGATCAAGCCCTCCTCCTCCTCCCTGGGCTTCCTAGAGTGAGACAAATTGCTCACCTGTGGCTGTTCTGGGTCCTGGAGCTGTCGCCTGGCCCCAAATCCCCTCCTGCCAGGGCCTGTTCCGGGCTCACCTGCGCAGTGCCGCCCGTCCCCGGTCATGTTCGGGGGGCAGGCCCCGCAGCCCCTCCCCGGGGTACACTGCACGTTCGGGAAGCAGCGCTCATCGCAGGGGTCCTTGAAGCGTTCACAGCGGTGGCCAAATGTGTCCCCGTCGCACTGGCAGCCGGCCTCCTGGAAGAGGGCGGCCGGAGGCGGAACCATTAAGAGTGTCCAGTTCTCCTCACTGACTCCTCCGATGGGAGAAGCACAGACCCAGAGTCCTTGCCTCAGCTCTGTTCTGTTTTGTTCTGTTTGTTCGAGACAGGGTCTTGCCGTGTAGTTCAGACCGGCCTCAAACTCACTATGTAGCCCAGGCTGGCCTCGAACTCCCAGCAATCCTCCTGCCTCAGCCTCCTGAGTGAGGGGATCACAGCTGTGTGGCACTTCTCAGTTCGGCCAGCATTTCCTGAACACTCCTGAACACTTTCCCTGCCACTCCACAGTCGCGGCCTGGCCTGCAGCAGGACCTCAGCCTCGTCCTCAGCCCACAGCCCCTTCCCCGGGATCCTAGTGAGACAGGGCGGATGTGGGGGGGGAGAAGAAAGCAGCTGGGGCAAGATTCGTGGATGTGGGCCAAGCGTTTTGGCTTAGAACCTGGATGGAAAGGAATTTCTGCAAATTGAAAAAGATGCTTCCATAAGCAGTGCAGGGGAGAGCAAAAGAGAAAACAAAGGCATTTGGGGGGTCCAGGCGGGGGACCGGCAACCTTCTTCCCACTGCCACAGCAATGAGACCCCAGAGGGCTCCTCTGCGGGCTGGTCTGGGCAGACGGGTGCAGGTGGCCACCTGGTGATGGCAGTGGAGGACAGAGGGCAGAGCAGGGACAGAGGCCTCCCCAGCCCACTCAATGCCCTGCACTGGGCACTGCGGGAAGGACCAAGGTGGGCGTTTCCTACCAGCCTGGCAGACAGGCAGAGGACACAGCGTCAGCCGAGCCGCTAGCATAGAGAAAGTTCTGCTTCTTCACACTAGAGCCTGTGACCCTGCCACTCACCGTCCTCCTTCCCCCATCTGCTCTCTTCGACACGGAAAGCACCCGCCGCTCACCTCGAGGGAGGAGTTGCCCACCCGGCGGGTCTGATTGTACAGACACTGTCTGATTGTGCGGCAAAAGCAGGTCACAGTCTTGGGCTGGAGGACAGAGGACAAGCCAGTCCAGGCATCTCGTGCCACAATCTCCAGGGTGACTGGTTCTAGGGACTTTGGGGTCCACTGCAAAGTCCCGTTCTCTGTTTGGGGAAGAGGAGGTGGTTGGGGCTGGGAGGCTTCTCTGCGCTGGGGGCCGATACGGCCCAGCAGCTGACACCTGGGTGGCTGCTGCTGGACTGTCTCCTTCTCGCAAATCACCCCCAAGTCTCACGATGTCTCCTTTGAGCAGGGCTGGGACCGTGGGGTGACCGTGGCCTTGTCCCAAGCTGGAGGGAGGCAGCACCAGCCCTCCTCACTGCCTGCAGGTGGAACCCCACAAAGGGAAGCCCGGTCGCTCCTGTAGAGCCCCGCCGTGTGGGCCTGGGCGGCGATGGGGCTGTCCCCTGTCCCGGGCACAGATGCTCCCCCCACCTCCCCAGGCTGCGCTGCAGGCCGGAGTGGAGTCACCCACAGCAGTCCCTTCTTCTGCACAGAGAAGGATAACGAGGCAGAGAGGTGTCCAAGGGCTTTGGAAAGCGACATCCCTTGTGCTTTGTCCCCTTGCCCCAGGCCGTGAAAGTCACCCTAAGGGTTCCTGGCACCCTCACTAAGAGGGACTCTCGAGCTCCACTTGGTCCCAACACGGAAAGTCAGACAAGAGACAGAGCCAGCACAAAGACCGCGGGAAGGCAACCAGGTGAAGGCGTTTGCTGAATTGATGCGAAAATGTTGTGAGGATTTTTTAAATTGTTGCACTTGAATATTCTGATATTTGGTGAGGACACAAAGATGATTAAAGCTGGTCGTATCTTATCAGGTGGAGATGAAATGACATTTGAGTCAGCAGTGTGCAGAGTCCAGCTTGCACCCGACCGCATGGTGGAAGCCCTGTGGCTGCTGCCCCCTGGAGGGCACCTATTTGAACTGCTGTAATGTCTTAAATGCTGGTTCTGGGTAGTCAAATGAAAACAGGATGGGCAGTTGTGTAGGTGAAAGAGAATCAAAATGACCCATTTTCCATGCACGGTGTCACCTCCCCAGCCGGAGGTTCCTACCAGAGAGCTGGAAGGAGGTCTGGTTCCCTTGGAGCACAAAGGTGACATTCTCAGAGTTGCTGGTGCACTGAACCTGGGTGGTCTGGTCCTTGTAGGCTTCCATCACAAGGCAGCCGTTGATGGAGGGCGGGAACTGATCTGAAACATGGAGAAGACAGGATCTGAGGCATGGCGCCCCCTGGAGAAGACAGGATCTGAGGCACGGCGCCCCCTGCCCACTCTTCGGCCTCTTCTTCCCTGACTTATGTGTGGTGTTCCGGCCTGAGAGCTGCCTGCAGCCGGAATCCTCAAACCTGTGCCGAGCAGCTCGGCCTTGCACAGTATCTAGGTGGACACAGCCTGTGTCTGATAGAGAGGCCGTCAGAGCTTCCCAGTGGTGTGTTTCTTGGAGCTCTGCTTCATCTACTCATTCAGTAATCAGTTAACCAACACCACTCAGCACCTAAAATGTAGGGGGCCCTATTCTAGAGTACAGGATCAAATACAGAATGAAACAAGAGACCAGATGTAAAAAGACGTAGATGGTATTTGGGGTTTTTTCTTTTGGTGCTGGGGATCAAACTCAGAGCTCTGCGTTTGCCAGGCAAGCACTCTAACCGCTGAGCTAAATCCCCAACCCTGGTGTTTGATTTAAAAACAAAAAAATCACAATAAAGGACACAGCGCCTTGAATCCCCCTCAGAATACACCCCTCACTTCGAACACACTTATTGCCTCATTCTTGCTACTTGCTGAAGCAGTTCTGGACGTGCTCTTTCATGAGTTTCTTTGATTGTGTTGTTGTGGCGGCTCCAATGTCCCAAATTGATTAAAAATGCTTTCCTTTCACAGTCATTTTGACTTTGGGGAAGAGCCAGAAGTTGCACGGTGCCAGATCCAGTGGATAAGGTAGACGAGGACACAGTGTATGTTTTTACGAGCCTGCCTTTCTGCTGGATGGCACTTGGTTGCAGTTACCATATTTGTGATCACACTGTGTAAAGACACGAAAGACAAAGTCTAGAGCTGCTTCAGAGAGTGGCAAGAATGATGGGGTAAGTGTGTCTGAAGCAAGGGGAAGGATTTTAAGGGGGATTCATGGCAATGTGTCTTTCACTGTACTACATTTAAAAAAAAAAAGAATTTAAACATTCACCGTATAATTTGATCACACTTTGTACCTATGAAAATTACAAAATACATTTTGCATTTATAAATACCAAGAAAAAAACAAAGCAGGGAAGGTGCGCAGGAAGTGTGGGTGCGGGTGAAACTTTAGCTAGGCAGCCAAGAGAGGACTGGCCGAGAAGGTGCCGCGCCTGAGGCTGCCAGGCACAGGCCCTTCCAGGCAGGACAGCAGCGGCCGCCAAGACTCGGGGTGACCAGCGAGCCCCGCGGGAAGGACCCAGAAGACCCTGGGGGCACCATGTACTGAGGGTGGCGTTCCTCAGCTGGTACGTTCTGAAGAGGTCCCTGGTGTGAAGGCCGGTGAAGGTGTTTCCGGTGGCCAGCGTGTCATAGATGCACCACCTGTCCCCATCACACCCAGAGGCCAGGGAGGTGTTTGCCGACAGTTGGGAAAAGAAGACGGGGCTGAAGTTGGAAGGCAGCGGGTCGCTCCTGGGGCCGAGGAGGCTTGTTCCATTGAGGGCCCCTAGAACACAGGGATAGGGTGGCAGCAGTGGGAATACAGCCGTGTGTCCCCCTTCAGTCTCACTGTGTATGGCTCAGGCGTGGGGTGCAGGCGGGGGACGGAATGGCCTCCAGCTTGTGAGTCCGCAAAGCCCTGCTCCACGAGCGAGGGCCACCCACGTCCCCGCCCTCTCTTCCTAGCACAAATTCTGTGCAGGGGAGAGGGGAGGACACAGACCTGGGGAGGCCTCCCCACAGGCCAGAGGGAGATACACTGCAGCTCCCCTCCTCCCACTGGGCGCCTGCACTCACAGGTCATCCCGTAGTGGAAAAGCGTCTCCTCCGAGCTGTTGTGGGGAACAGAGGAGCCGTTGGGCATCCTGAAGTCATCCTCTGGGTTGTCGTTCCAGACCCCTGAGGGACAGGGCAGGAAGGTGGCTGTCCCCTCACCCCGGGCTCAGGCCCCCTGCTCTAGGGAGGGAGGAGGAGGAAGGAAGGACGTAGGGAACGGGGTGGCTGTGTTGGTACACACTCCCCAGAGAGGCAGGGGACAGGAAGTGACCTCAAAGTTGGCCGAAGCATCCCGTCCCCTTCCCGATGGCTGTGCACCCTACTCTGAAAACCCGGCAGGGGGGTCCCGCGGAGAGCGGCCTCACCCTCAGGGGCTAGAGCCTGCCTCTCACCTAGGAGACCCTCGGTGTGGTCTCGATACTCCGCCGGGAGGCTGGACGAGGCGTGCAGGATGCTGGAGAGCGCAGTCACCGAGATGGTCACTGTGCCGTCCAAGCTGGCTGAGACCAGGGAGCCGTTGCGGGTCAGCAGGACTCCAGTGGCATTGAACGTTTCTGTGCCCAGGAGACGGGGAGGCAGGTGAAGAAGCAGCCTGCATCGTCACTCTGGGGCTCACGACGTAGAGGGGACACTGGGATGTCCTGAGGGTGCCCCCAAAACCAAACCCTCAGGCCATCCTTGAGGCCCTTCTTCCTGGGGACAGAGGCCAGTGGCGATCAGAGTGGTGGACCAACACTGGGAAGAAGGAGGGATGCAAGGAGGAGGAGCGTAGTGCCCTGGACCCAAGGGTCATATCAGGCCAGCCACGGAGGGGACAGAAGGGTGACGGCTCTGCTCTGCCAGTTGCTGCCATCTCTGTGCCCTGACTTCTCCTCCCAGGGCGCTGGGCACCTCACTGGGCCCCGACCCAGGGAAGAAGGGAGGGTAGTAGACGGCTCTCCCAGCCTACCTTCACCATCTTCCTGGCTGGTCTCAAATGTCACGTTCCGGTCATCGTGCAGAACATGGACTGTGTCATTGGGCCCGAGGAGAAACTGCACCTGTACGGGAATTGGAGGAGGCCTGAGCCCGAGCCGCAGGCAGAGCAGAGGCCCTGGGCTCTGCTCCCTTCCTCTTCCCTTCTTTGTCCTCTTCCTCCTCCTAGGCATCAGTGTCCAGTCGAAGGTCACTGAGAGGCTGTCTCGGGGACACGGGGTGTAGGGACATCCTGGGCACTCCTTTGCTCACTGTGATGGGACCGAGGTCACCGGCCTTGTACCGAGCAGCAAAGGCAATGAAGTTGGTGGCGTTGGCAGAGCCGGTCTGGGTGGTGCGGCCCTGCAGCATGAAGGAGGAGTTGCTGTTCCAGGCGTGGACCAGCAGGAAGTCCCCCAGCCCATTGAAGGTGAAACTGGTACCGTCCAAGGTGGTGATGTGGGGGTCCCCAAACATCCAGGCTGGAGGAGAGCAGATGACACATTATCAGATCTCTGCTAGGCTGGGGCTGAGGCTCCCCCTGCCCACCAGGCAGGCGTCTGTCCCAGTGGACTCAAACCTGGGCGGGTGCTCGTGGGGCACAGAATCTGCCCCCAAACTCTTTGCGTCTGTGGGCCCCCGCCCCATCCTCACACCCTCCCCAAACTGTCTGCTTGCCATGAGCCCCATGCTGGAACTGTGCCCCTTCCCATATGGTCATAGCTCTGCGCCTGGAGTCCGGTCCTCTCGTGATCTGGGCTCCAAGTCCAGAGGCCAGGAGTCTCCCTGTCCCCTCACCGGGCCGTGGGGGCCTGTAGGCAGCACAGCCAACACGGGGCTGCCGCTCATGGTACAGGGCACAGAAGTAGGGCTTGTCGTTCCAGCGGCAGCACCAGTTCCGTGTCTCCAGTTCCCAGTCTGTGGAGAAGAATGGCGTGTTGCAGATGGGGGACCTGGGGCAACAGCTGGATGGCTTAGTGGGGCAGGATGGCACGGGTGGCAGGAGTACAGCTTTGGAATCGGGCAGTTCCCATCCCGCCCTGCTCAGCAAGCTCTGACCACAGACCAGGTGCTATCATCCTTGCGGGTGTTTGCGGTCACACTACATCTGGGGACATGGTAGGAGCTGAACAATCTAGCTTCCCTTCAGGGTCCCTGGCTTAGAGAGCCCAGTGTGGAAGGGGGGCCAGGGCGTGGGGAGACAGGGACTGTGGTGGTGTAGGCAGGAGACCGTGTGTCCCCCATCCCCAAACCACTGTGCTCCCTCACTCCCTGCATTGTCTCCCGCAGGGAGTTAACGCCAAGTCTTCCCCCAGATAGCCTGCCAGTGTGTGTCCAGAGGGACAGAGTCAGACCAGGCCCTCTCTTCGCTTTCCTGGAGAGATGTCCCTACTCAAGGGCAGGTATGGTGGCGCCTTCCTCTAATCCCAGCACTGAGAGGCTGAGGCCATGAGTTTGAGGCCAGCCTGAACTTCAGAGCAAGACCTTGTCCCCCCTCAAAAAAAAAGACTCACTTACCGAGCAGCCCCGGACGCTGCACACTCCAGCCTTCCTGAAACTCCCCCCAGGGCCCGTAGCTGCAGCACACACTGCCTCGCCAGGAGGAGAAGCTGCACAGGTGCCGGCTGCGGGAGCCCCACCTGCCTGTAAGGGGCCACGCATGCTCAGCCCCGGCAGGGGTGCCTCGGAGGGGCAGGGACACTGTGGAGAGGCGGAGTGGGCAGAAGGGACAAGGGAGGGTGGGTCTGGGCAGAGGGGATGGCAGATGGGCTTGAAGGTGTCACCTATGCTGATGGGCTGGAACCGCAAGTCCCATCGGCCCTGCTGCCAGGAGCAAGGGCAGAAGATCGGCCTCGGGGTCCAGCTGGGCTGCTGGCTGCTCAGCCGCTGCAGGCACCCAAGGCGGAAGTTGGGCCTCTCCTCTCTGTGGAGCCTGTAGATCTGTAGCCCCCGGATGCCTGGAAAGAAAGGGGAGAAGAGCTCATCCCAGGGCTTTCGGGTGCCAGAACACACGGATGCATCCCCGAGGCTCCACCTCTCCGGACAGCTCTTCCGGGAGGGACCAATAAAGACAGGCAGCGATTCCTCCCTCAGGCCCTCGGCCCTGAGCCCCAAAGCCCTCCTGTGCTAGATGTCGGGGCAAAACCCTGGGACCAGTGCTGGGCAGAGAGACCTCGCCCAGATCCAAGGCGAGCCAAACTCTGGCGTGGCCGACCCACCTTCCCACCCTCCTCTCTCGGCAAGCTCCAACACTGTCCCACCCCACAAACCAGTTCCTTGTGGTGGCACCCTGGATCTCAGCCAGGGACGCCACCACTTGCTCGGCCACGCCATCAGGCCCTCCCCCGGCACAGATTCCCCATGGCCAAAGCACAGGGCAAGGTGGAGGCCCGGAGGCCATGGAGAAGTTGGCATGTAAAGAAGGGGCTACTCCAACCCCACAAGGCTGAGGAGGTGTGTTCCGGGCGCAGGCGCCATCTCTGGAAGGGAGAAGAGACCCCAGAGGGTAGGGACTTAAGACTTTTAATTCCCTGGAAGTTGAGGCTAGCCCCAAAAGCCAGAATAGGATACAGTGTATGATGCTGTGCCCACCCAACTGCAGAAAGAGATCAAGAGAACTAGCATTTGTTAAGATTTTGACCTGAATTTTCACTCTTTATGATGATGTGTGTGTAACACACACACACACACACACACACACAGGTATCCCGAAGTCACAAGCAGATGGGCTTGATGAAAGGGCCCTCAGGTGACAGGCCAGGGCCTTCCACGAGCACTGTGGCTTGACTAGGCTTCGGTTTCTGATGCCAAACAGAGTTGGATTTACTCTCTGGCCCTCACAGGGTCGGCTCCCATGCCTGGGCATCTTTTGCTCTATCGCATTTTGGAAACTGATTTCTTTCCCTGTGAGGCTTCTTGCACATCATGTCAAGGTGTGTAGGAAGCACCAGGGTTTGCCTCTGGATACTGAAGTCTTTTTTCAGACACCAGGCTGTTTGAGAGCAAACATATTGGGTTTTTTCCTTTTCCATTTTTCTTTTTTTGGTGCTGGGGATTGAACTCAGGACCTTGTGCTTGCAAGGCAATCAGTCTAACCACTGAGCTAAACTTCCAGCCCCCTCTTCCATTTTTCTTGTTGTTAGCACAGTGTCAAAAACACAGCAAGTGCCCTATGAATGTTGACTGTCAGGCCTCAGGACCCCTCTTGGAAGGTTCCTTTAAGGAGCTTATCAGGGTTCACAGTCAGCTGTGAGCTGTCCCCCACCCATGACCCCCATTCTCCCTCCAGGATCTGGACCCCCGCTGAAACCTGCTAGGCTCCCTCCTCCAAGGGAGGGATGGCACTGTGGCTCAGGGTGTGGACTGAGCCAGATGCCCTGGCCAGCAGATCTGAGCTTTCCTGTCGGCCGTCCAACTGCACGGGACGCCCTTTGGGACAGAGTGGAGTTGGGGACCTGCCGTCCAGGACTGCCATGGCGTACAGCTCAGGGGACGAGAGAAGACTGAGGCAGCTCAAGGGTGGCACAGGGGCGCTCTTACCTAATTTGGGATCCAGGAACTGTTCAGGGCGATACTTCTCCCACAGCGGCCTGGACATCAGCGGGCTGTTCTTGAAATAGCCGTCTCCACTGTGGGCAGAGGAGTGACTCAGGCCCCTGCCACACACAAGGGAAAGCCACTGCTCCTTCCACTGGCCTCATCCCACAGCTGATTGCTGGCTGCAAGAACCCGGGAGGTCCCCTTAGTCCAGGGACAAGGGTGTGGGACAGCGTTCAGGCCTCCTTCCTTAAACTAGGGATGATGGAGAAGGACGTAGCATAGTGGGCAGCATACTGCGACAGCTCAGAGCTGGTCCCTGCAGTTAGTCGTGGATTCACCTGCTCATTCCAGCTTGGGGACCACAGGCAAATTACTTAACCTCTCGGATTCTTAGTTTTCTCATCTGAGTAAGAGAGAGTTCAGTAGCATCTACCTCACAGCACAGTGAAGATTCAGCACTGTGACATCCCTAAGTCCCTCAGCGCTGAGAGGGGACTCGATACAATGGCAGTGCCAGACCACAAAGGAAAGCGATGGAGCTACAGGGCAACCTGAACACACCCTAACGCAAGAGAAAAGCCTTTGCGGCCGTTAGTAACAAATGACACATGACCTTCATACTTGGGAACCCACGTACAACCATCCACAGTCCCTCCCCCCTCTCTCGGATGCCAGCCAGGCAGCCAGTGTCCCTGCATAGGTGGATCAGTCCCAGGAACTCCAGCCTCAGGTGTCTGGGTTCAGATTCCCACTTTGCGATTTCCTAACTCTGGGAATGTTACTTACCTATTTGTAGCTCAGAAAAAGTGTCTGTCTCATGGTTGGTTGCGATAATCAATGAAATAACGTACATGCAGTTCGTGGTGTAATAAATGTTGGCTGTCATTCTTACCATATGTGGGAAGCCAACAATGGTAATGGTTCCCAGGAAGTCAGAAGCTGGGGTGGGGAAGACGGCAGGACGAATGGCATTGGAAACAGAAAATGAGAAGCTCCATGGGAAGTGGGCTCAGCGGAGAGGGGTCACGCTGTGTCCCGGGATGGGAGCCAGCTCAGCAAACCTTGCGCTCTGCATGCCTCCCTGTCACCTGCTCAAAGCACCTTGCTGTGCCTGTCCTACCTGGAGAAGCCCATGAGGACTGGGTTGTCCCGATGCTGGGTTACGTCCCACTGCATCCCACCGCTCTGGTACAGAAACAGGGCGTAGGATCTTCTGCCGTCCGTGGAGAGGATGGCTTGGTAGGTGTTAGTCTGGGGGTGGAGGGAGACAAACACGGGGTTGCCTGTGAGAGACCTGGGGTCTCCTCCCTTATGTCCACCACCTCCCTGGCCATTGTCTTCCTCCCATCCAACAGGAGGATAACAAGGTCAGGTTGACAGCTACTGATTGGACATGGTTTCATTGTGTCCTTTGTAAGGTTTGCTTGTCTGGAGTTGTGCCCTCAGCATGGTGATGCTGAGAGTAGTAAACCTTTAAAATGCAGGGCTGAGGCCAGACTGGGCCACTGTGCATGCTCAGCAAAATGGGTCGCTGTGGGGACCGCCAGAACGAGCAGCTTCCCCAGGGTCAGCAGAGGATTCGAGCTGAGCAGCTGCCTCTAGCTACAACTGTGCGGTGTCTGACTTCCAGACCGTGTGCGGGGAGCTCTCCCTGGCACACTCACCCCGGTGGTCCGCTGGGCAGGGTAGGCAGAGACATTGACCCATGTGACCTTTAGGGTCCACTTGGCTTTGTAGCCCCAGGAGTTTGTAAACTTTTCAATCCAAGTCTCCACCTCCTGGACTAGCTGGTCATGTTTGTTGTAGAGTGTCTCATATTCCTAGAAAAGGAAGGCAGCTAAGAGCAAAGAAATAAGGGTCCCCCTCAACTCTTGGGGACCTGCCCACTTTAGTCTCCCCCATGCCACCCGCCCTTCCCTGTCCTAGGCCCCTTCTGAACTTAAGATCTTCCATTCAAACTCAGGCTGCAGGGAAACCCAGGGCATATGAAATGGGGGGGGTCCTTGCCCCACAAATTCAAGTCCTATGAACTTGAACTCATTCATCTCTTAGCTACAAGTGGCTCAGATGGCATGGCCAGTGTGACTGTTGTCACCTCCCTGGGTCACCTGGTGGCTCCTTGAGGACGGGTATGCGTCACTCCGTCTTCGGAGCCCACGCAGTGCCTTGCTTGTGGATGTGGCACAAACGCATCTGCCGCAGTGGCCTTCACTATCTGCACCTGCCAGTTGGCATTAGGAACCAGTCCAGGAGCACAGCACAGGCCCTGCTTGCCTCTGGGGGGCTGACCCTCTACAGCCTCATTTCGAAACCAAACGCTGAATTGCCAGCCTCCGTCCCTGCCACCTCAGGCCTTCGTATGGTCGAGGTAGGGTGTTCCTGAGTCTATTTAACATTCCTCATCCGCTTCATCCTGCCGCCATGTTCCAGCCCCAGTCCCTGCCCACAGCAGCTCAGGAACTCCCTGGTCACTCCACATGGTGACCCTTGTCTCTCTTGGCAGGCTGCTGGGCACCCAGGCTTCGAAAGGCCCACCTGGTAAAAGATGGTCCCCTTTCGGCTGGAGAAATCAGCATCATCCCAGAATGGAGCCACAGTGGCTATAGTGTCCTGCCCGGTAAAGCCTCCTGGAGGTGGGTTGGGGTAGGGGAAGATCTGGTAGTCCGACTCTGGGAAAAAGATCTGGCCATTATCTGTGAACTGAGCACCAGGGTTCTTGGTTAGTATTCAGGGAGGGAGGAGGTGAGATGTCCCAGCCTGGGCCAGCTCCTCGGAAGTGACACCCCCAACAGCATCTCAAAGGAGGTCAGAGATGTCAACAATGCCTGGAAGATCACCCCCTATCAATGTCCTCTTTTCTGGGAGAGCCCTTCACACAGTGACCTCTTCCTCCTGAGGTCGTTCCTCACTTCTGAAGGCACCAGCTGTCTCCCTCAGTGGTAGGTCTCCGGCTGTAGCTCAGGCTTTCACAGGGGTGAAGCCCCTCAGCCCCGGCCCAAAGCTTGTGACCCAACCAACAGGGCTAAAAGAATTGACAGCCTTGGTCTCACTGTGGTGTTGCCCTCTCACTGCGTGTCCTGCTGAGCTCCCTCCCTGAGGGAAACAGAGGCCATGACGTTGCAAGTCTATTCTGGGACTCATGGCCCAGAGAACCAGGAGCTAACCCTAGAAAACAGAAATGGCACCAAATCCTGTTTCCCAGGTATAGCTTCTTACTCACAATAAGGCCCTGTGAAAACAGCAGTGAACTGATGGGGCCCCCGCCTCTTTTTACTTAGGTGAGGACATTTTTGTCCACATGGGAAGGGAGTCCTTGGCTTGCTCTTTCTTTTCCTCAGCTACAGCCCTGACAGTAAAGAGGGTCCCTAAGAAAGAGGGTGCCCATTCTCCCTTCCTCATGGCTGTCTCCAAGTTGGACAGAGAAGCAAGGCCCTGGGAACACAGGCCCTGGTCCTGCCACTTGGGCTGCAGTCAGGGACTCACATAGACGGAATCCCACAGAGAGGAGCCAAGGGGGAAGCCAATCTGGATCCTGAAGAGCCTTGAGGTAAAGTCCACAGTGTTGCTAACAAACTGCTGGTCTCCAGCGCTTGGTCCGTATGAGAAGAGAGAGATGCCTGGGCCGGGAGGGAGATTATGAAGTTCCCATGAGCCTTGGCCTTCTTTCAGGCTCAAAGGGGACCCCAGAGGGCTTCTCCCAAACTGTCCTTCATGCTTGTCCTCTGTTCCTCAACGGACCCTGACTGGGAGACCCATCTTTCTGCCTTTCCATGGGCACTCTTTCTTTTGTTTTTGAGGCAGGGTCTTGTTTTGTAGTACAGGCTGGCCTTGAACTGTGTAGCCCAGGATGGTCTCCAACTTGCAAAAATCCTCCTGCCTCAGCCTCGCTAGTTCTGGGATTATAGGCATGCACTACCACGCCCGGTTTCACAGACATTTAACCCATCTCAGTTTCTCCCTCAACTGGTCCTCTCACTATTCTCCAGTCTGGAGAGAAACAAGTCCTGCTGTTTGAATACTGACACAAGATCCTGCTTCTATGTTAGAAGCCGTAATCCTTTTTAAGAATTAAAAAACAAAACTCTGATACTGTGAAGAATCATATTTGAAAGATCTATTTTTTTAATTAATTTTTTTTTGGAAAGACCGTTTTATGAAGTAGAACTTGTTTCTTAAGATGGTGTTTCTCTGGATACAGTTGAAGACTCCCCTCGAATTTGTCCTGGACCCCACTAGAGGTGCTTGGGCTCCAGCATGAGAAATTTCATCCTAAATTTCTCAAGGGGGCCTCTCTCCATATCGGTAGCCACAGACCCAGCGGTGCCTCTCTGGTCTTGCTTGGACTACCTCAGCGCTTCCTCCGCAGCTCACTTGGGGCTTCTTCAACAGTATCTCTGCAAACTGGTCCACACCGGACACCACAGTGCCATTCATACAATGCAAATCTCTTGTGCCCCTTACAGGATCCTTGCACACCTCAGCCTTCTTCTCATTACTCTTCACCTTAGCTCTAGCAACCCCACCACATTCCTCTTCCCATGCAATGCTAGGACTCACTTCTCACTTGTTACCCCTTGGCCATCCCCTCAGTCCCTCCACCTTGCTTGGGGGGCTCCCCCTCCCTCAGCTCCTCTCTGGCCTTGCTGGGAGGCCTCCTGTCCCCACGTCCTTCAAAGCTTTCCACCGTGCACCCCTAGCACCCCGGCCTTGCACCCCCAGGGCAGCCGAGCCAGCCCCTGATGAGTGCCACCAGGATTGGGTCCTGCCTGCAGCCCCCAGCCCAGCGCCATGCACAAAGCTCCCTTCAGAACCCTGCTCTGGCACCACCTCACTGTCCCCTAAGGCCCTTCTGATCTGGGGGAGAAGAGACCAGCCGAGCGGGCTCACACTGCTAACCCCCTCAGAAGGGAATATGGGGGGCAGCTGGATTTGCTGTGGCCGAGCGGGGCAGTGGAGGTACCCAGAGAATGCTTCCCCCGACTACACAGGAGGACCCTCATCAGCAGATCCAGGGACCACAGCCGCACCCCCACACCCGCGGGAGGAGGAGTCCCGCCTGGAGGGCCATACTCACCTTGCTCTGGCTTGACAGGACCTGGGGGGGGTGGGCGGGGAGAGGAGGTCGCAGGGGTCTGGGAGGTTGTGGGAAACGGAGATGTCACTGTGTTTGGGCGGGTTGCGGTCAGTCCTGGAGGTACAGGGAGAGAAGACGGGAATGGCTCACACGGCCAGGGAGCAGCGGTCAGAGCTAAGGGACGGTTCAAAGGCTCTTGTCTGTCTACTGTCACAGCCCAGGCAGTCCCGTGTAAACGGGTTTCTGCTGGGGCAGAGGGGACACGGGCCTTGTCACTCCCATGCCCAGCTCACTCTAACCTCGTGAACCTGCCCCCAGCCCTGGCCTGCAAGGCTACTGCAAGGCGAGATGTCGTCAAGGACACCTCTAGAGTGACCGGAGGCCAGGGCCACTATACAGGATGGAGACGCCGGGTTCCCACCTACCTGAGGTTTCGAGCTCCTCCGTGGAGCCTGCAGATGGCGCGGGTGGTGAGGAAGGGCTGGCGACAGACAGGGCAGTGGGGTGACCCGGAAAGAAGGTGGTGGTGCTCCGGGTGGAGCTCCCTGCAGGAGTGGGGGCTGGTTGGGAAAGTGAAGAATTACTGATCGAAGTAGAGAAACCTGGAGTGGTCTGGTCTGTGCCCACGTTAGCAGAGGAAGTAGAGCCAGAGGAAGAGAGGTCTGTGGACGGCTGGAGAGTAGGATGCTTAGATGGAAAAGAAGTTTCCGGCCTGGTCTTGCTTAAAGAGTAGTTTGTGGGTGAGGAGGAGAGAGTCAGTGTGGCACCACCTGGGCCGTCACGACTGCTTGTCGGACCCACATACACTGGACGTGTCCCGGCGCTGGTGGCAGACGGTGTTGTCTGGGGAGTTCGAGGATGCTCCTGGGTGGGCGTGCTCAAGATGCCCCTTGAGGAAGTGGGGACGTGTGTGGCGTTTGGCAGGGTGTCCTCATCGGACCCCTCGGAGGGAGAGACCCCGGCAGTCTGGCTCTCACGAGCGGCCGAGCTTGGGCTTGCTGTCAGAGCTTCTCCACTTGTAGACCAAACTGAGGAAGGAGCGTGAGAGGCAACGCCACTCTCCATAGTGGGACTCACCACAAGTGGCCCGTCAGTTGCCGGTGATAACAAAGTCGGTGCCGTTGACGGGGTCCCGTGGCTGTCACTGACTGGGGTCGAGACAGAGGTTGTGCTGGGGCCCGAAGGTGCCACGGTGCGGACATGAGTTAGTAGAGACACATGCCCGCTTGAAGTGGAAGTGGCAGCCGGGGGTGTGGCCGCTGAGACGGTCTCAATCCCCACGGAGACCAGACTGGCCGTTTCAGACCCTGTTGTGGTTCCTGAGCTTTGAGTCTGCGCCATCCTGGAAGTGGCTGATGCTTCCCGAGAAGAAGTGATCAGAGAAGTTGGGGCTGACAGGTCGGTGGGTCTCCCTGTACTTGAGACGTCAGACACGGTGGGAGAAAAGGTGCTGGGGACAAAAACAGACTTTGCTCTCATCATTAAGGTAGTGTCACGACTCGTGGCAGCAGACGATACTTCAGTTGTTGGTTGAGTTGTGTGGCTGTCAGCGAAGGGAGGAGAGAAGCTGGGGATGGAGGTGGGCGTGTCTGGGGGAGAACTTCCAGGACTGCTGGTGCCCCTTGCGGAGGATGAGGAAGTGGTGGTTGTGCCCGCTGATTTGGCGGTGTGTTCTACAGAGGTCTCCGGATGCTGAGTCAGCTGGTCTGGAGAAGGTGAGGCTGTGTCCTGAGCAGAAGGGCTGGAAGACACTGCTGTTGATAGTCCTGCTGGTGTGGCTGTGACTGAGACCCCTGAGGTGACAGGCCTCAGACTTCTGGTCCCAGGCGGAGACGTGTCCCCTGTACTTCCTGGAGCAGAGTCTACGGAGGCCGTCCGGGTGACCACCGCTGACGTCCTTGGGTGTGTGCCGCTGACCCTGGAAGCAGATGAGGTGGCGGCTTCCGGTGGAGAGGAGGCCTCCTGAGAGGCGGTCTCCGTCAGAGTGTTTCCCTTTGGGGAGGGTGGAGGAGCTGAGGCGCTCACTCCTGCGAGGCTGGTCCGGGAGTCTCTGGTGGTCTCCACGCCCTTAGACTGGTAGTTCTGAGGAGACGCAGATGTGTCCCAAGTCGAGGCGCCGGAGAGTGGAGCTATTGATGGCCCATTCGGTGCAGCTGTTGTTGAGACTCCTGAAGACACTGAAGAGAGACTTCCGGTTGCAGGTAGGGACCTGTCCCCTGTGCTTGCTGGAGCGGAGTCCATGGAGAGTGTCACGCTGATCATCTGTGATGCTGCTGAGGGAGTGCTGCTGGCACTGGAAGGGGTTGGTGCACCTGGAGAAGAAGATGGCTTCTGAGAAAGGGCCACCGGCCGAGCGTTTCCACTGGAGGAGGATGAAAGAGTTGATGTGGTCACAGATGTGCAGATGCATACTGGAGCGTCACTGGTGGCCTCCACACTTTGAGGCTGTTGAGTCTGAGAAAAAGTGCCCGATGATGGTGCTATTGATTGTCCTGATATAGCTGCCACTGAGACCCCTGAGGTGACAGGCCTCAGACTTCCAGTTCCAGGTAGAGATGCGTCCCCCGTGCTTCCTGGAGCAGAGTCTACGGAGGCCGTCCGGGTGACCACCGCTGATGTCCTTGGGTGTGTGCCGCTGACCCTGGAAGCAGATGAGGTGGCGGCTTCCGGTGGAGAGGAGGCCTCCTGAGAGGCGGTCTCCGTCAGAGTGTTTCCCTTTGGGGAGGGTGGAGGAGCTGAGGCGCTCACTCCTGCGAGGCTGCTGGTTTGAGATTCCCTGGCGGTCTCCATGCTTGGAGTGGAGCGGTCCTGAGGCAACACGGATGTGTCCTGAGTAGAGGTGTTGGATGGCGGTGCTGTTGATAGTCCTGCCCGTGTGGCTGTGACTGAGGCTCCTGAGGTGACGGGCCTCAGACTCCCGGTCCCCGGCAGGGACGTGTCCCCTGAGCTTCCTGCGGTGGAGCCTGCGGGGCTCACCCTGCTGAGGACCTCTGAGGGTGTCGGCGGGGCACCGCTGACACTGGAGGGTGGTGACGTGTTTCCTCCCCCTGCAGTGCCTCCGGGGGAAGACGGAGAATGTGATGCTATCGCTATTGTACTTGTTCCTTTAAATAGAAGATACAGGGCTTCATGAGATCGGACAGCTCAGCTCACTGCAATCAAAGGCCTGACACGGGTATTTTGCGCGTGTAGCACCCCATGTCACTTTCCCAGAGATGGCTAAGAATCCACAACGCAGGCACACTCCTATGATGAGCAAGAACACGGCAGACACTGTGCCTGCCCTCAGCCTCCATTCACCCTGCTCCGGACAGGAGACCAGGGAAGGACAGTGTGCCCACCACTTCCCCGCGTGAAGCCTGAAAGCCAGGACGTGTGTTCTTGTATCCCACGACACTGTTACCTTAAATGCACACACAGATCATCTGATCGAAACATTTCAAATCGCCCATGTCCTATACACGTATTTCTCAGACACTACCAAGGAGATGAGCAGCCTTCTTTCTTTTTCTTAGCCCGCTTTTCTTTTCTTGGCTCATCCTTAATCCCATCAGTTTTTCTTCTCAACTTACCTTTTCATTCTAGCCCCCAAAGTCTCCCCGGGGAAGAACTCCACGATCCTCTTTCCTCATCTCTCTGGGACCCACCTGAGAAGCCCAGAGACCCGGCGGCAGCAAGACTTTGTTTGGAAAGCAGAGACAGCCAAACACCGTGCATGTGGACCACCATGTGCCACATGTGGGATGTTGCCATCATCGGTGGGCCCATGACACTGCATGGCCCGGGAGGGCGACACAGGGACAGGCCCTTGCCAGGTCCATCCTGCAGTGGGTCACCTCTCCATCCAGGAAGGAGAGGTCGGGAGGCTGAGTATTCTGTTCTTCCTGACTTGTAATGTTTTTTTTTTTGGTTTGTGTTTGTTTTGTTTTTTTGAGACAGGGTCTTGCTATGTAGTTCAGAATGGTATTGAACTCACTATGTAGCCCAAACTGGCCATGGCCTGGCAGTGATCCTCCTGCCTCAGACTCCCAAATGCTGGGATTATGTAAATTTGTCTTAGTAAGCCTTACCTGATGCTTATCCTGTGTGTTGTGGGGTGATCAAAAACTATGGTGAACAGTTAGATTAAAAATTTATCACAATAGGGGGCTGGGGATTTAGCTCAGTGGTTAGAGTGCTTGCCTCACAATCACATGGCCCTGAGTTGGATTCCCAGCACCAAAAAAAAAAAAAAAAAAAAAAAAAAATTTATCACAACAAAAGATCCATTGCCATAAATTCTCCTCAAAACACTCCCCCTTGGGGTTAGGGATTTAGTTCAAATGGTAAAGAGCTTGCCTAGCAAGCTCAAGGCCCTGAGTTTGAGCCCCAGCACCCCTCCCCAAAAAATACTCCCCCTTACTTCAAACATATCTATCCCATTGTTCTTGGCAGTGTGTCCTTTACTGTAACAAATTTTTTGTTTTGGTTTGGTTTTTGCTTTTTGAGACAAGGTCTCATTATGTAGTTCAGGCTGGCTTTAAACTCTCTGTGTAGCCCAGGCTGGCCTCAAATTCAGGGCAATCCTCTTGCCTCAGCCTCCTGTGTGCTGGGATCACAAGTATGCGCCACCATGCCTGGTTAAATTTTAAATTTTATTTAAACATTCGCTTTTTTTTGGATCACCCTTGTATTTATTTATTTTGAGACAGGGTCTCACAAAGTTGCCCAGGCTGGACTCAAATTTAAAATCCTTCTGCCTCGGCCTCCCTCAGACCTGGGATCACAGGCATGGGCACCACATTTTAATCATTAAATATTTAAAATTGTGTTGCTCCAACATCTGGCCTGAAATGAACATGCAGACAAATTTGACACTGAAGGGAAAAAAAAAAACATTAGCTAAACATTCCATCCTGGGTGAAGTTTGCTGTGGTTGGTGGCACATGCCTGTAATCCCAGCACTTGGGTGGCTGAAGCAGGAGCATTGCCATGAGTTAGAGGCTAGCCCGAGTTACATAGTGATACCCTGTCTCAAAAAAAAAAAAAAAGATACACAGGTGAAACTTATAATTAACTCATTTCCAGACATTTAGGCTGCTTCCAGGGTGCTGCGGTTATAAATAAAGCTTGGGTGGCTGTCTCTGCATAATCTGTTTTGCTTTCGTTATTTCGCCTCATTTCCTAAGTGTAAGTTTCTACGAGTGGAATTACTGGTTCATGCTGTTATACAAATTTTCCTGTCACACACGAATTCTGGCAAATTTTTAACAGAAAGCTTGGGCCAATTCCAGGGGAACAGGCAGGTGCAAGCCCCGTGTCCCCAGATCCCTTCTGAGAAAAGCTCTCTTCACAGTGCAGATTTGAACTCTGGCCCAACAGGCGGTCACCTGGCAGCCTTTCCCTTACGTGTTTATCTAAAGAATTTGCTAATTGTGCTTGACCTTTTGGAGTCTCCTGTGACAGCAGATGGGAAGGCAGGCGATGCACTTCTTGTTGATGGCAGAGTTTTATTTTCCCAGGAGTGGGCGTGGTCAATGTCTCTAAAGCTATCGAGTGGTGAGAAGGATAGGATTTGCACTAATTAGGACAAAACTGCAGTTTGTTGTACTATTTGTCTTTCGCCACTAATTAAACAGTAAATCTTAAACCACGACAATTTTCAGATACGTCAGTCTGTGAACCTTGCCTAGGTCAGTCTTAGGTAGGAAACCCTGGGAAGGGGGCAGAAGAAAGTCCTCAAAAGACAGTGTAAAGCAGAATCCCTGCCTGTGAGAATTCAGCTTCGGTCCGACCTTGAGTGTCTGAGTTCCTAGTTACAGGCTGCTGTCTCTGCATTTCATCAGGTGCCCAGGATGATTCCGACGCTGGAGGTCTACAGACAACATCTGAAGCCCATGCCCTTAAAATACACTTTTAAAAGTATCTGCTTTTAAACATGTCCTCAGGAGCTGGGTGTGGTGGTACACACTTGAAATCCTAGCCGTTGGGAGGCTGAGGCAGGAGGATTGCTGGGAGTCTGAGGACAGTTACATAGCAAGATCCTGTCTCAAAACAAACAAAAACCAGCTTGTGAGCTCAAACATCTTACTGAAGTTGCAAGATCCAGGCATTCAGGGTCCGGATCAGGCTTGTTTTTGCTGCCCAAGCACTGTAGGCGAGAACTAGCCAGTCTTTCCCCAGAACCCATGTCAGATCCTTCACGCTCCATCATATGGCGGCACCGCTTGTTGCTGTTGCTCTGACCAAGTGTCAGTACAGACCTGCTCTCGGAGAGACACTGGCCAGCCCTCCGCTCCACTCCTCTCTCCTGCTTCGTGGACACCCGTTTAAGGCCTCCCCAAACGGCCCTGCGTGTGAACTGTGTGTCCAAGTGCCCCATAGGAACCTGACTTCGTCCTGTGTCATCTCAGAAGAGAGGCTGTCCCGTCTCCAGTGTCACCGGCTCGCCTTCTCCCTCCTCAGATAGCTTCACCCCTCAGCTCTCTCTGCCCCAGTCTCTGCCTGTGTCGCTCCTTCTCTCCCACCAACAGTCAGTTTTGATCCCTTTGAACCCAAAATGAAAATCTATCTCTACCCTGTACCCTCTTTGTTCTTTCTTTTTTTTCTCTCAGTGCTGGGTACTGACCCCGGTGCCTTTGCACTGAACTACGTCCCCAGACCTTTTTTTAAAATGTTGTATTTTGATACAGGGTCTTGGTAACTTGCCCGAGATGGACTCCAACTTGCAATTCCCCCGCCTCAACCTCCCAAGAAGCTGGGATTATAGGTGTGCACTTCCACGCCCAGCTAAATTGTTTCCTCCACCTCCCTTCTTTCTGTAATGGTAACAGCCCCTAGATGTCCAGGCCAGAAACCTCTGAGTCATCGTTAATTCCTTTCTCTTCCTTACCCTCAACATCAGCTTGGCACAGTATTGTTTCACCAAATCATCTCCCCCATATCCTCTGCTGTGTCATTCTTGTTATTCTGTTGCCCTGCCCCCTTTTTGGTGGCACTGGGTATTGAACCTAGGGCCACCGTACTGAGCTACCTCTCCAGCCCTTCAAACCCTCTTCCTTCCTTCCTTTCTTTTTGTCTGTCACTTAAATTGTCCAGACTAGATTAAAACTTGTGATCCTCCTGCCTCAGCCTCCCAGAGTGCTTGGCTTATCCAAGTGTACCACTGCACAGAGCAGCCTTTTGAGTCCTCTTCCTGATTCCCGCTCCCCCACTCCTGCTCTGGTTTGGTTGTGGACTGAGTTTGCCCCCAGAAGCTCGTCTGCTGGTGGCGTAGTCCTCAGTGTGCTGTGGACCTTTCAGAGGTAGTCACATTGTGGGGATTCTTGGGTCGGCTGCAGATGCCCTTGGAAGGGACAGAGGACACTGCTTCGCTCTAGCTTCCTGTTTCTGCCATGTGATTGCTGGTTCCCCACATGCTGCCACTGCTCTACCATGAAGTCTTCACTGGCATCCCAAACTGGGCTACATAAACCTCTTTTCCTTACACAGTCAGCCTGCCTTGGCCGTCACGCCACAGCAACGAAATCTGACTGATACATCCCGCTAAGGGTTCCTTGTGCCACCACTGGGCTGACCTTCAGTGACAGGGACCAGGGTGGAGTTTCACCTCTCCAGGGCAGGCAGCTGCTTGGATCCTGGGGACACACATCCAGTTGACCTTATTGGAGCTGTGGAGACTGTCACTAGAAACCCTCCTGTCCCCCTCACAGCTGCAATAACCATGCTGGACACGAGAGTCCCAAAGCAGTGCTCCTTAGAGGAGGAATCTGGTTCTGGCTGGTCCCTCAAAGGGTGCTGTCTACACAGCGGAACAGCTCCCATGAGAAAGAACGGCAGGGCCACGGTGCATCTGTGCTGTGGCAGGTTCTGTGGGAGACGTGCTCTTCATTGCGAGGTCCTGAGTGTCAACCGGCTTCATGACCAGTCGGCCTTGCGTCTGAGCCTGCCTCTGTAGAGCCCTCGGCCGACCTGTTTTGCCTCTGGGAATAACAATGTCGAGCCCCGAGTCTGTGTGGTGCTTCGCCACTTCTCTCACTTTCAGCAGCCCATGTCCCAGGTGAGGAACCCAAAATGTGGCGTGCGACTTGTGCAGTGTCACACATCTGTCAGCTGCAGGGCTGGGTCCCCACGGTAGGAGCCAAAGTTCAGAAGACGTGGCTTGGTAGCGAGCTCTGGTCCCCAGAGGATGGAGAGCAGAAGAGGGCAGAGTGACAGCTGCCACCGCTAGCCCCGCGTCTTCAGCCTCAGGTGGGTCTGCCCCTGGGGACGATCGGGGACATTTTCAAGGGCCAGTGATGTGACGCCAGGATATTTTGGCTAATTTTCTTGAAGTCTCCTTTCCTGGGTGGTGTCAGAGTGAGTTGTGGTGGCTGTCAACTCCGTGGGGAGACAAGGTTGCTGCCTGAGGACAGAAGTATGACATAGCCAAGGGGATTGTTTGCAAGAAATCCTGCGCTCCTGCCTCAGGACAACATCCCCCCACTTCTCCCTCTTGTGGTGACTCAGGGCTCTCTGGGCTCTGGAACTGCCAGGCTGAAAGCGCAAATGTCCCTTCTAGTGGCCCTCAGGTGACCCCACAGGGATGAGAAGGTGCCAGGCTGCGTGTTGTTGACTCGGGAGGAGTGACATTCCTGCCCAGCGGGAGCCACTCCCCGCTGAGAAAACAAAGCCCAGTCCCACCTGCGCGCAATGGTTCAGGATGCATTCTTTTTTTTTTTTTTAAACCAAGAACATGTATTGATACAATGTACATATAATGATCACATGCATCTCATTGATTTTGTACCTGTGCATGATCCATCTTGGTTTTCCCCCACTCTTCCCCACCCCTCCCCTCTGTTCCCTCCATCCCTATTTACAGCAGGTTTATTCACATTTCTCCATGATTTCCCTTTCCCCTTTCTTTCCTTTTTTCCCTTCCTGCTTTTCCCCCTTCCCTCTTTCTAGTACTCCTCTCCTTTGTATATTATCTTTCTTTTATAACATCACTAGTCATTCGAGAGATGCAAATCAAAACAACGTTAAGATTCCACCTCACTCCAGAAAGAACCTCATTTATGAAAAAATCAACCAATAACAAATGCTGGTGGGGCTGTGTAGAAAAGGAACCCTCCTCCACTGTTGGTGGGAATGTAGACTGGTCCAGCCACTATGGAAATCAATATGGAGATTCCTCAAAAAACTACAACTAGAGGTTTCATTTGATCCAGCTATTCCCCTACTGGGGATCTTCCCAGAAGAATTGGAATCATCATACCACAGGGATATATGCACAACCATGTTCATAGCAACACAATTTGTAATAGCTAAGTCTTGGAAACAGCCTAAATGCCCAACAACCAATGAATGGCCAAAGAAAATGTGGTTTTTCTACACAATGGAGTACTACACCACCATAAAAAAGGAGAAACTAGAGTCATTTGTATGTAAATGGATGTTCCTTGAGAACATACTATTAAGTGAAATAAATCAGACACTCATGAGTATACACTGAATTGTTTCTCTGATATGAGAAACCATAACTGTAAATAAGGACAAAGAGGTGTAACAGGATGCATTCTTAGCACCTGCTCTGTTTGCCTTTTTCCTGAAGTTGGAGGTAAGAAACTCATCAATCCTTTCTCCCACATGTCTCTTTTTCCTCTGTTGGTGGTGCAGGCCCTGGCTGTGAGGACACCTTGGGGAGAAAATGAATCCACTCCCTGGGAAGGTGGGCAGGGGGACCAGAAAAGTGTGGACAAGTCAGGGAAGGACGCAGGGCATGAGGTGGCCACTGATGTCAGGAGCTGGAGGCTGTGTGTGAAAGCCTCCAAATCAACTGTGACCAGGGTTGTGTCTGCCCCTGGATATTTTCCTTCTGTTGCTCCTAGATTTCAAAATGAAGAAAGACGCTGATTCTAAATGCCCTTAGAAAGCCAGTCATGGTAGTGCAGACCTGTAATCCCAGCACCCAGGAGGCTGAGGCAGGAGGATTGCCAGGAGGCCAATCTGGGCCACCTAGTGAATTCAAGACCAGTTTGAACTATGCAGTGAGACTCTGCCTGAAAAAAGCAGAAAGCTGGGGTGATGGCTGTGATGCTTCTGAGTCCCTGGTCCCCTTGAACATGGGCCCGCTGTTGTCCAACTTGGAGAAGGAAAAGAGGTAGGAAGGTGAGATTGGAGACTGTTCGCTATTTACTAGTTTTTGAAGGACTCTTGCCCTCCGTGGTGCCTTTGACACCTCTAACTAGCTGCTTTCTGAGCCTGATGCCTGCAGTTAACGGCAGAATCCCACGAGGCGTGGATGGTTAGGAGCAAGGGTCCTGGAGTCAATCCAGACAGCACGTGCTGTGTGACTTGGAAAGACACTTGAGCTGTCTGAGGCTCGGGGTCCCTGTCTAAAAGCTGTGATGGTGAGAGCCGACAGCAATACCGATGAAGCGATGATGTACTCAGTTCAGTAGCTTAGGAAATGGTGTTCTGCTTTGCCCGGTTTCTTTGTCTCTGCAGGGTTCTGCGGTCCTTGCTGAGGTAGCGATCCCGGGCACTGCGTCCTTGGAGCAGAATCTACTTGCTGTTGCTCTTGCACTTTGCAGATCTGGGCCGCGGCCACCAGGCCATGCCATGGTGCCTTCTGCTGCCGTTACCTTTGCTGCCTTCTGATCCAGCTTCCTCGCAGTACCCACAGCCATCACCCCAAGATCATTCCAAAGCCTGAACTCGTCCCTCTTGTCTGCCCCTGAACCTTCACAACCATCAGTGGCTCATGGGGCGGCCGACCTAGCACTGCCGGCCTCTGTGAGTCCCCAAGGGGCCGAGCTCTTTCCCTGCTGCGTGGGCTCTTGCCCTGCCCCCCGCCCCCCGCCCCGCAGTGTGCCTGGACTGCTCCCAGATGACTTTGCAGCCATGTGTACAGGCCTTCCTCACAGGAATGCAAACCAAGCTTCCGCTTCCGGTGTCCTTTTTTTTTTTGGTGGCACCAGGGCCTTCACACTGAGCAACAGTTTAAGCCCTTCTTATTTTTTTATTTTGAGACAAGATCTCACTAAGTCACTAATTGCCCAGGCTGGGCTCCAATTTGTGATCCTCCTGCCTCAGCCTCCCAGCATGCTGGGATCACAGGCATGTGCTCCCACACTCAGCTCTTGGCTTCCTCGCCCTGAGGCAGCGCCACACAACACTTGGGAACTTCCCTGTGATTAGTAGATGTCTATAGGTGGTGAGCTCTGAGCTCCGGAGCCTGTGCCGTGCCCACTCAGCCTTCCCCAGCTACCTGGAGTGCTGTGCGGGACAATAATGGACACATGGCAGGCTGCCCCAGAGAGCTGTTGGTTACTGAGTGGGCGAACGAGGCCTTCTGTCCTGCCCTCTGCAGAGGGGCTGGGCTGCAGGCTGCGGAGGGCTGAGTGCCGCTATGGAAACCTGAGCACAGGAGACCCAGGTCCTGGTCCCGGCTGCCCTCTGCTAGGTCGCCCAGACAGAGCCCCGGGAGGCAGGGACTACGGCTTACTCATTTCCAGACCACAGCACCTGGCATGAGCAGAATTCAGCCAGTGAATCGCTAACTCGAGTCTGATCTCCTTCCATCTTTTGAATTCCCCAGGCCCACGGCAGCCGAGCTGTTGGAACCCATTCCACAGCGTCTGTGCGTCCTTAAACGTGGACAGCCACAAAGTCCCACACCGATGAGCACGGATGACAGAGCGAGATAAAAGTGAACGCAAAACCCGTCCTTCCTCCCCTGAGCGAGGCTCCCAGGCAGGTTCAAACGCACATGCTCTTCTCCGAGTCTGAAGAGCTTTGGTGAGGTGGACAGATCGGCACACGGGCAGTTGACAGTCTCTGCGGGGACAGCTCCAGGCTGTAACGCTGAACACCACGGCCTGACGATATCAGCCCCTTTTTGAAAGCCTTCCTGCCCGCTTCTGACTGGCGGAACCTTGACCTCTCCCATGGGACCTGAAGGGTCAGAGAAGGGAGGATGGCCCAGGTGGTCCCTAAGTCAGGGGCCACGTTCTCTTCTTCGGGGACCCCTCTTGCTCCTTGCTCTCCTGTGGGCAGCAGTGGGGCCTCAGGGTGAATCTGTGCCCATTGTGAGGACCCCGAGCCAGGTCGCTGCCCGCCTCTCTGATCCCTGCCCTGTGGCTGCTGGCTTCCAGCCTCTTCCTCCCTTGACCAGGTTTCCCAGGACAGCGAGGCCCCCTGGCTTGTCACCCCTGGCTGGCCTTTGAGCAATCAGATGGTGATCCTGGCACCACACTTGCTCCCAGAGTGAAGCTGGTCTTCACCTGTGTGGGTTGGAGATCCCCTCTGGAGAACACCCCCAAGGAGGAGCCAACTCCTGTGTCCCCCTGAAATGGGAAGCCCGTCGCCCTGAGGGACGCCTGTTGGGTGCGCTTGGCACCTCCACAGGACCCACGATGAGTCTGGCGTTGCCTGTGCCCTCAGCCTCACCCCTGGGCTGTGCACCTAAGAACTGGCCTAGAGCGGATCCTCAGGTCTCAGGAAGGGATGTCTCACTTTCCTGTGCAACACCGCCCAGCTCCAGGGTGAGCTGTCAGACCTGGAACTTTGTCCCTCCCTGGACGGTGCCACTTGGCTCTCTAAATCCTGTCCCAGTTCGCTCTCCTCCACGCCAGGTTGACATGGGTGTCCTTGAGGACCCTTCCTCTGGTCAGCCTGAGGTCCCCAGTCTCTGCCCCATCAGCCAGCCCTCCTCAGTCTCCCCTCCACAGCTGGATTCCTGCCCTAACTATGCAGTTTCAATAACAAAGGAAATACCAGAGAATGCTCATGAGTCACCTAAATACCTTTTTACAAAAAAAGGACTAGGAAAAAAACAAAACAAAACAGAGTGTTAGGTGCCCCCTCAGGAGAATTCTGACTAGTCTACTTAAATGAAAAGAAAGGGATTATTCAAATCCAACTTGACCATCCTTCTAAAAGTATACTCTATCCTATGTGTCTTTCCTGCCTGTCTGCCTGCTAAGCTGTGTCTGTTGTCATCGGCCTTGGTCACAGGGGTTGCTGGACAAGGCTTCCTCCAAGGCTGACAAGCAGCCACCTGAGCCCATTTCCTTGTTTGCCCCATGGTGGGGGCTTCCCCAGTTTTCCCAAGGTCCCCAGTCCCCAGGATTAGGGGAAATATTCTTTTTTGTTAACAACAATATGATTTAAAGAAGAACGATCTGTGACTGCCGGTTGCTCCCCCCACAGCAAGCTCAAACCATGCTGAGCGAGTTCAGAGCAAAACTGCTAATGTGTCAATGCTCAGGGAAGCGCTGGCAGGAGAAAAAGATAAAGGGAGAAGGTCTGAGCTCAAGCACTGGGCTTGAGCTGGGGCCAAACCCAAGTTGGAGTAGAAGTCAGGCTCTAAGGCTGAGTGCCGGGTAATAAGTGGCTCTCAGGGTGCCCACAGCCTGCTTGGTCCTGGCAGATGGCTAAGGCTGGCCCTGCTCCTGCTCAGACAGCAACAGCCTGGAAAAGACTGAATGAGGACCCTTTGGGGAGTGTCTTGACTGGTAGATAAATTTACTTTTAAATGCTGTGGTTTAAGTTAATATTTATATTGGTTGTATGTTTCTAAAACATTTCTTGTAAACAGCTTTGGGATAATTCTTTTTTTTTTTTTTGTCCTGTGGCTTTCTGCCATATATAACTCATATTTTTTGGGGGGGGTAATTCTTAAACTACAATCACAGCGTTAACTTGCTTTGTGCTGGGTGTTCAAGGCCATATGAAGTCTCCGAGGGCTGTCAGCCTTTGCTAACAGGGAACATCTTTGCTCTTCTTTCTACTTTTTGGTGGTACTAAGATAACTTGACTGTTCAAGATTACTTAAAAGTCTGTTATTCACCCAACTCTAATTAAAATGTAACATCTGCGAATTAACTGTAAGATAACCAAATGTACCAGGAGTATTTTAAAATCCAAGTGGCCTGGGGGCTTGTACAAGAAAAAACAAAAACCAGTAACTAAAAAAGATGAGATATAAAAATATATGGTATCCCCAGCACCCAAAAAAACAAAACAAAACAAAAAAAATGTATGGTAAAGCCAGGAGGCTAATGCAAGAGGATCGCTGGGAATTCGAGGCCATCCTGGGCTATGTAGTGAGTTCAAGCCCTGTCTGAACTACACAGTGAGACCCTGTCTCCAAAAATAATTTTTTTGTATGGTAAAATGTCCTACCAAAATGCTAAATAAACATTTTCTTAATTATGGATGAGACACTAATACAACTGAGTAAAAAGTCTATTGGTGGTCATTAACATGATTTCTTAAATTTATAAAAAGTCTAGGGGATCTTTTGACATTTATCAGTGATGCTAATGGGTATAAAATTGCTGAAGACCAAAAAACAAAAAAATTGTTGAAGAACCTGCCACCCTGATGATCAAAAGGATTAGATAAGAACAACTAAGAATATAGGTGTAAACAAAAAGCCCCTTGGTCCTTAATATAATATTGTCAGTCATGACTGATATTTTAAAATACTATGTAAAATAAATAAATTATCTCATCAAATTGCCAAACTCATCAAAACTCTAAGCATGCTGATCTAAGACTTTGTTTCATCCACAGTTCTTCTCTGGAGCTGTCGCCTTCAGGCTTCTGAAACAGACTAACAGTACTACAGACACGTCAGACCTTTGAGCCTCTTTGGGAAAAATGGATATAAAAACCATGTCTTGGTTCAAAACTGTTATAAAGCCACATTTGTTTTATTCTAGCTTTATTTCTTACTTATATTGTTATCTCTTAAAATTCTACAAAGTACAACTCCTAAGGAAGAGACGGGGTCCGAGGTTTTGAGATACGAAACAGGATCAATTGAACTCAGAGAAGGCGCCAGGCAAACTGGGCCTGAGCACCCACCGCTCCTTTCAAACCTCTTGTGTTGCTCAAACGTGCCCAAAGGCGCCGCTGACGCACTGACTCTAGATCATCGGTTATCGCCCTCCAACCGGGACCAGATGAGACCACCAGGTGGAAGAGCATCTGGCAGGGAGGGACACTGATAAGCGATGGTCAATCAGCAATGCCTTTAGGACAAGGGGATAGATTTTAAAATACCAAAAAAACCTCTTGTCTTTCCTTTATTCTTTGCCTGTTGGTAAATTCTTTTTACCACCCACACGTGTCACTGGCCCTCCAGACACTGTCTGGAAGGACATTTTGGCTCAACAGCTCAGCACATGCGTGGAATGAACTGGGCCTGACTGGAGGGAAGATGCACCCTGGAGGTCAACTGGGAAGGCAGGAGGAGACCCGGTCCCAAGGCCCCAGGCAGCCTGGAGAGAAGAGGCCCAGGGAGGCCCAGTGGGGCAAATCTGCGCGCTGTGACATGGTGAGGCTGCCGCCGAGCGCCATTTAGCGGATACACTGCATCCTCACCCACCTTATTCACCGGACCTGGCACCGTGCGACTCCCGGCTCTTCACCAACGTCACAATGACCATGAGAGAGAAACGTTTTGAATCGATTCGGGACATCGAGGCAGTCAGGACAGCACAACTAAAGACCCCAGCAAAGAGGCCTCCGGAGCGACTTCAGAGAGTGGCAAGGACGATGGGGCGAGTGTGGTCAAAGCAAGGGGAGGGTTTTAAGGGGAGTTCACGGCAATGAGTTTTTTACTGTCATACATTTTTTAAAACGTCATCACCGTGTCTTGCAGTCACACCTACGACGTGCCGTGTGAGGCATTTAATACTCCAGGAGGCCAGAGGGCGGAAACGGTGGCAAAGCCGCTTGTCTGAGTGTGCAAAAGGCCAACCGCTTCCCGGCCTCTTCTGGCGGTGGAGACACAAACTGCTCGCCATCTCCGGGCAGGGAGGAGCCTGCAGGGCCAGGCCGGGAAACAGCCCACCTCGAGCACACAGCAAGCCATATTCGGGACCAAGAGAGCTGGCGTGTGCAAACCCACAGCAAGGACAGGCGCTCTGACACCTGATTCCAAGGAGCTGCAGAGAGCGTCCGGGCAGCAAGTGTGAAAATAGTCCAGACTCCCATATGGCGGGTTCCCAGTACATCCCTCAGGGAGCTGGAGGAACAGGGGACTCTGTCCCCCGGCGACGGGCCTGCTCCCAGGGGCAGCTTGTTCCCACCCAGGTCCTGAAAGGCCCCATCAGACGCTCAGGTACTGTCTCCCGTGCCGCCGTCCCTGCTCTCCTGGCCCTGCCCCCTGTGGTCCTGTGTAGCAGCACACAGGGTCACCACGGGGACATCTTTCCACCTCCATCATCCTTCCCTCTTTCCACACCCACCCAGCGCTTGCCCAAGGGACCTCTCTGCCCCTCTCTGCGAACCTGGCTTCCCAGGTCCTCCTGAGTCTCACGACCCTAATGCCCTGCAGCAGTGTGACATCGGTATCCAGCACCCTCAGAGTTGGCTGACTTTATTTATTTATATTTATGTATTTATTATGAGGGGCTTATTTTTTGGTTTTTTGAGACAAAGTCTCTCTGTGTAGTTCAGGCTAGCCTCAAACTCGAAGCAATCTTCCTGCCTCAGCCTCTCAAGTCCTGGGATTACAGACATGCACCACCATATCTGGCCACCCTTAAAGTTTTAAGGAAGGCACAACGTTCTCCCACACCAGCACGGTGTCCTTTGCCATCAGTACTTGGGTGTTGCTTCCGACCTTCTGCCCAGGAAGGGAGGGGCCCTTGGGTGAAAGCTTCCCAACCCCTCACCCTCTGCTGGGCCAAGACCCAGACACCCAGCAATACAGAATGAAAGATGCAGGGGAGGCCTGGGGGACCCACCGAGAGGTCCCCAGCAGGCCTGTGCCAGCAGCCCTCGGCTCCTCGCATGGCAGGGGAATGGGGTGTACAGGAGACCCGGGCCAGTGACAGGAAGCCACCCAAGAGGGCCTTTAAACCAAGGTCAGGCCCGAGCATCTCCACAGCGCTCGGCCCTGCCTGCTGCCCTCCCCGGCCCTCTCCAGGCCCTGACCCTTTCCTCTTGCTCAGCTTCTCTCTCCACTTTCTCTTGTGCCCGTTTTGCTCTGATTTGTTTCTTTCTCACTTATCTTGTCCCCTGACCTGACATCTTTCCATGACTTTGTTCCATTTCTGTCACAGCTTTCTTATTTTTCTGTCACAGTCTCCTCGGCTTTCTATATCTCTCCTTTGCTAGGAGTTCTGCCTCTTTATGCAGAATATGCCCTGGTTTCCAGGGGGCATGGTGGCACATGCCTGTAATCCCGGCACTCGGGAGGCTGAGACAGGAAGATCACCTTGAGTTCAAAGTCAGTCTGGGCTACATAGTGAGTTCAACGCCAGCCTGGAATACACAGTGAGACCTTGTCTCAAAAACAAACAAAAAGCCCTAATTCACCAGTGCGTCCCCAAACCAGGTCACCCCATCTTCCTAGTGTTCTCCCCCATCCCATCTCGGCCCAACACCTCTCTCCTGACACACTCCCCGAAGCCAGCTCTCCCGTCCCCTCAGTGCCACTCCAATGCAGGTCTTACCCAGGGCCTCCGGTAGAAGGAGGCAGCAGCACAGGCAGCTCAGGAACACCCAGGGGACCCCGGTCCCGGGCGCCCCCCTCATGGCTCCACACAGTCCTCGGCTGTGGCAGAGAAGCGGCAGCTTGAGGAGCAGAGAGCACCTGTCCCTGCCACTCTCACAGGTGCGCTTCCTGGAGGGCCGGGAGTAGCAGGGAGCACAAAAGAGGGTGGCGCCCATGTCAATCACAGGCCAGGCTTTTATTTCTCATTCCCCACCCTCTCCCCACCAGGAAAAAAATCCGCATAGGCCCATCGCTCCTGTCCTCCCTCGCACTGGCCGGCTGAGGGGGTAAGGGAGAGAAACGACATGCGGGAAGTGCAGGGCACCCCTCACCTGTGGCCCTCGAGCCTAAGGGTGGCAGATGGCCACAGCTAGAGTGGGAGAGACTGAGTCACTTCAGAAAGAAGGAGGGGAGAAGGGGAAGACAGGCCCAGAGGGGTGAGTGTGGGCTGTGTGGATAGGGGAGCAAGTGAGAGTTATAGACACCCTAAGAAGATGGGGGGACAGCCACCCATGGTGGCACGCACCTGTAATCCTAGCATTTAGGAGGCTGAGGCAGAAGGATTGTCACAAATTCAAGGCCAGCCTGGGTGACAGTGAGTTCAAGGCCAGCCTGAACTACATAGTGCTGGCTTTGTCTCAAAAAACAAAAAAAATTAACCATGGGAGGAACCACTGGGGTGAGGGGTCGGAGCACCTGCAGGGTGCCTCTTGGAATGGGGTGTGGCTCACAAAGGTGACCCCTTCTCTCATGGCGGAGCCTGAGGCCACCAGGAAAGTAGCAGGATGGGTCTGTCAAGAGTAGAACCTGGGTACAAAGAGGACCAGCAACCCAGGAAGAAATAGGGGACGTCCTGGAGGCTTGAGGACTCGGGGCACTCCCTTTTGTCCTCTTGGGACTCAAAAGCTTGAGCAGGAAGGAACAGGGACCCCACAGAGGGTGTGGCAGGAAGAATTCTGAAGTGGGGATGGTGGCGGGGGGAGTTGGTGCAGCCGTGGGAAGGAAAATGAGGGTGACTCCCTCACCCCAGAATCTCTGCTCCCGGCACCCCAAGATGCAAAGGCCTGAGCATGGGGCCTGTAGGGTGGTTGCTTCCCAGACTCGGAAGGCCGAGGGACCCCGCATTTCCACACTCCCAGGCCAAGCCAGCCTTGCCCAAAGGGGAGGAGAGGCTGACACGACACTACCTCAGAGGCCCCTGGTGGCCCTGCCACCTTGCTAACCATTTGCCTTCTGAAGCAAAAAGCTCAAAGCTCGGCCACGACCCAAGCTCAAGGCTGGACCTTGCTCCATGGCCACTTGAGGCGGCAACACAGCGTCCCCCACCTCTGTAGGGACACAGTGATTCTCTCCTTTCCAGGAGCGGGAGAGACGGAAGGTAGAGACTGGGGCACAGAGAGTAGGAGGATGTCACCGAGGAGAATTTGCATGGTCCCCAAGGCCTGACTGGGCCTTCGGCATCGTTTCTCTGGGTTGGTTCTTGCCCGGCATCCTCCCTGTTAACTTGCCATCTGGTGACTTTGGTGATGCTGTTTAGACTGCTTCCCGTGTACGGGCTGCACAGACATCCGAGGTGGACATCTGGTTGACCTGATGCAGCTGGCTCCCACTTCCTGGTGCGAGGAGGATGGGAGGGCAGGGCGTTCTCCGGGGGCTGCCCTGGCAGCCAAGTCCACAGGGGCGTCCCGGTGTGGTGCCCGGATGAAATGATGCCCTCGTGGGTATTTTAACATCCGTGAAGCATGTGAACATCTATAAGCTCATTTCAGCCTCACGACCCTTTGGGGTAGGTGTTGTTATCCCCATTTTACAGGAGGAAACAAGGCTCAAAGAGGCTATGACTTACCTGGGGGTGGAGGAAGACTCAGCTTGTAAAGTCAGACTCTTCAGGGGACAGTTCCCTTCTGAGCCCTCAAAGCGGGAGCACTTGGTTTCTAGGGGTCCGCAACATTGCTTACCGCCATATAATTTATATGACTTCATGCTGCCAATCAAGTTATTTCCGGTCAGGCTTCAGCTATCTAGTCTGAGGTGGGGAAGGAAGTCAAACATTTATTAAATCAGATTTATGAAGTTTTGAATAAAAAGATTTATAACTGGAGTATCAAGCCCAAGTCCCATGTGATAACCCTAATTCCAGCACTTGGGAGGCTGAGGCAGGAGGATCAACACAGGTTCAAAGTCAACCTGGGTCACATTGCTAGACCCTGCCCCCCCCAAAAAGGAAAAAAAGTACACAGACCAAAAAAAAAAAAAAAGGCATACAGACCAGAGGGCTTGCCATGGCCATCCGGGCCTCATCAACACGAGTACGGTATGTGTCAGCGCCATTGCAAAGCGGGGGCGCAGGTGACAAAGGGGAGGTCTGCAGGCCTCAGGGGAGGCAGGGCCTGACACTGGGGCCACACAGAGCCACGGAGTCCTCCCAGGATTGGGTTTCTCGCCCCTTTCTCCTGAATGCTGAACATTTCCACTCACGTGTGCTCAGTTCCCTTCTCGTTTTACCGCAGGGCACAGAGGGCCCAGCACCTACCTTGGCATCTCCTGGGGACGGCCATGTCCCTGGAGCTTGGCCATCCCGGGTGCAGAGGAAGCCTGGAGGCCAGCGCTGGTGTGGAGCCAGGAATCTCAGCTCGTTCTATTCATTCAACTTTGAGAAGAAAACAGAGGCCTGGAAGTGAGCCCAGTGCCAAGTGGGAGACCTGGGTGGCATGATGTGGCCTCACCTCCTAAAACCTGAGTAACAAAGAATCTCAGCTTCATCTCAGAACCGGAAGAACCCCTGGCAACCACATAGTCCAAACCTTTCTTACCAGAGACAGGGTGCGGGCCCAGAGAGGGGAGCATCTGGTCCACACAGTGGTCAGCCGGGCTCTGGGCCTCAAACCTGGCTTTCCAGGGCTCTTTCTGCCTGGCTTCTCTGCTAGCCATGTTTTTATCTAGTTGTCTTTGCATCCTCCTGGGACCCAGTTTCATCCAGAATTACTTCTCTTAATACTTTGATAGATTTTTGCCTTTCTCCCAGGAGTAGGGTCATTCACATAGGTTTCTTCATTTCTTTTTTTGAGACTGAGGTTTTACTATGTTGTTCACGCTGGTGGGTCTCAAACTTCTGGGCTCAAGCCATCCTTCTGCCTCAGCCTCCTGAGTAGCTGGGACTACAAGTATATGCTGCCGCCCCTGGCTCAAAAACATAGCTGTTTTAGTTACTTTTCTCTTGTTGCCGAGACAAAATACTCGACACCCAAAGTTAGGGGAAGAAAGGTCTATTTAGCTCACAGTTTTTAGAGGGTTCAGTCCACAATCAGCTGGATCCAAAGCAGAGTGGCAGGGCAGACAAGCAGAAGGCAGCAAGGTAAGCAAGGGGGTAAGCAAGGGGACAGACAAGCTTCTTTCTGTCCCTTATATTTTATCCAGGCTATCTGCCCTCAGGGTGGGCAGCACTCCCGCCCTTAATCCTAGTATCACATCCTTGATCCCAGCACAATTATGCCAAACCAATCAGTAGACTAATTTAGTAATCACACACTCTAGATCCAGCCACCTCTGAAAACACCCCACCTATGACCACATGAGGCTTTGGGGGGACGTCTAGACGTGGATGTACAAAGGACAGTGCTGTGGGCTCCCAGCCCTTGACTGGATCTTTGGGGTCTCCAGTGCCTAGATAGACATTCAGCACTTCCTGCATTTGGTTTATGGGTGAATGTTGTAACTTTAAAATGTCCTGTATTATATCTGCTCTCTCTGCAAACCATTAGCTCTAGAAAGGTAACTAATACGCAGGGTCTCACTGTGTAGCCCAGGCTGGTCTCAAACTCACAGCAATCCTCCTGCCTCCACCTCCTGAGTGCTGGGATTACAGGCGTGCGCCACCATGCCCGGCATCGCTTCTGTGCCTGTGTCTTCTGTGTAAATATTTCATTTACACATTTTTGAAGATTGTATAATATTTCATTAAGTGTCACCATTTGCATTGAGGGCCACCATCACTTGTTACAGTTGTCCTTACTGGAAGTAAGGCAGAGACAACAATCTTTGTACCCAAAGTGGTTCATTTCCTTGAGCAAGAATCGGGCCTGCCGTGTTGTGCTCTACACATCTGAGGTGTTTGCCTTCCTCCAGCAGGAAGTTAATGCACACGAATCGGCTTAGTCCAGGATATAAGCCTTTCCTTTACATGTGGGGTCCATTAAACCTGTTCACATTGACAGTCTGATGGTAGAGGCAAAACCAAGAGTACAACGACATAATGACTTAGGTGACAAAAAACTAGATAGGTGGATTAAGCACTCCATTGGTGTTTTAGAAAACAGGTTGAGTCCCCCAGAACACCTTCCTTCCTGGGGACCTCCCAGTTTCTGGGTGTGACTAATTACCGGGCCTCTCATTTGAATACCTGATTCTTCGGCCAGGTGAATATGCTAGAGGTGGTGATCCAGAAAGAATTTGATTTTGATTTTGGTTTTGGTTTTGGTTTTGGTTTTTGCTTATTGTTTTTGAGACGGAGTCTCGCCATGTAGCCCAGACTGGTGTTGAACTCGAGGTGATTCTTCTGCCTCAGCCCCCAAGTGCTGGGCTCCAGAGGGAATCGGAAAGGGAAAGGAGCTGGGGAATTAGCCAGAGGGTTAGAGCAGGAGGAATCGGAAGGGGCGCCACAGCAGAACCCAGCTGGGGACTGCGGCTCACTGCTTCCTTCTGCTGCCGTTGGCAGAGGGACCAGCCACAGCTGGAGGGGAGGACCCGGGGACAGAGGGGACTGGGCTGAGGAGCCCCAGTAAGCCCTGTTCCTGGGTGTCCAGTGGAGCCAGTGCACAGGCAGGGACCGCTGAGATGACCTCACGGGGCCACAGCTTAGCGGCTCTGGACATGGGGTGGTCTGTGGGCCTGAGGTAGGGGGTCCTGGGCCCCATGAAGCACCAGGAAGGCTCTGCGTCACTTCCCAGGGCAGCCTGAACCAAGTCCCATGAACTAGGAGCCACCAACTGGCAGCAGCGCGTCCTCTCAGCTCTGGAACTGGAACCAAGCTCCACTGGCAGGGGACCACGGCGCTGCCCAGACTCTGGGGGGTCCCTCCTCACCTCACTCCTGGCCCCTAGCGGTGGCCACGGTCTGTGGGGCCTGGGCTTGTAGCTGATTACCCCAATCTCTGCCTCCTTTGTCACACGGCCGTCCCCTCCACGTGCCTCTTTTTTTCTTCCTATGAGGTCACCAGTCGTTGGATAAGGTCCTCCCTACCCCAGTGTGACATCAGTTCATTTTTTATTTTTTATTTTTTTTGACATCAGTTTAGTGAAACTAATAACACATGCAAAGACTCGACTTCCAAAGACATTCTCGTTCTGAGGCTCTGGGTGACATGAATCTTAGGGAACACTTACTCGACACGGTCCGCTTCCTCAAGGAAAGTCTGGGGAAAGAGACGAGTATGGAAGGGCAGCAGGTGACCATGTCATGCATGGCTGGCCCTGGAAATCCCCTAAACACCTGCCCGCGTCACCAAGGGGTCACCAGATGTGAGCTTGTAAAAACAGGACACTGTCTCCTGTGCATCTTATTCACCAGCTCTGGCACGGAGCGAGCTCTGGCTCTTCCCCAAGTCAAAGTGACCATGAAGGGGAAATGTTTTGAATCAATTCCGGCACTGAATTGAACCTAATTTAATCAAACAGCTCAACGGAAGACCCTTACAGAGTGTGGGCCGCCACACACAGCTCTCTGCGGATGCACACAGCACAGGGAGCTGTTTCCCCGAGTCCACTGGAATGAGGGTGACCTTGAGGGGATCCGGCTGGTCTCCAGGGGCTGTGGGACAGTGGAAGGGAGGACACTGCTGAGTGGCGCCAAGGCCCACTTGGGACCAAGGAGGTCCCCAAGCTCTGCTGGGCCCTGAGGATGGGCTCGGGCAGGGGGTGCCACATTTGCAGCCCCTGTTTCACCTTGGATGCAGCCCTTGAGTTCACAGGGGGACATGCGAGAGGAGGTGGGAGATCACCAAAGTGTGAACCTCACGCAAGGGGGATGCAAGGGGGTCCTTTGGCAGGACTGCTAGAGACCCTAACTTCTCCTGGTGGCCACACTGGCCCACTGCCACCTCCCCGCCCCCATCAGGAAGCTCTGGGGAGGATGCCCCCGTCACACTGCCCCAGGGACCTCGTCTCTTACTGCCTTTCTTGATGCCAGAGTCTGACAGGAGCTTATTCAGTAAGGGGACCTGGGCTCCTCCTGTCCCCAGCCCACTCTAGCTTCCTTCCCTCTCCAGCCCACGCTCTTCCGGGGCCCAGGGCCATCCTGCCCCTCTGCGGCCCCACTGTGGCTCCCTTGGGCTCCTTCACAGTCTCCCTACTGAGCCCAAACGACACAGCCAGGAGGTCAAGAACAGTGTCACTGGGAGTGTTTGCCCTACTCGCCAGCTAAGTCCGCCTGCCACGGCTGCAGGGACACACGGACACGGGACAGGGTCACAGACAAAGGACTTCATGATTCAAGCCACCACAGGTGGCATACACATCACAGTCGCACTGCTTTCTGCCTTAGTCACTTTCTCGTCCTTGGGACCAAACACCTGACACACACAAACTAAAGGAGGAGATGGTGACAGCCATGGTTGGCTGGCTCCAGGGCAGAAAAATGTGACCCGGGGCGGAGGGCCAGCATGGTGAAGAAGGCTGCTCACAGCATGGAGGGCAGGAACAGAGAGCGAAGGAAAGAGCCAGGAGGGAGAGTCACCCTTCCAGGTCACCGCCTCCGCCAAGCAGACCCCACCACTTAAGAGCGAGCCAGCTTCAAGCCCCCACATCCAGTCACTTTCCAAACACGTGAGGACTCGGGGGTCACTTTAGATCTAAAGCATAACAGTTTTCCTCCCCTGGGCCCACCCCCTGGGTCACACAGAGGTGGCCACTGAAGGGCCCGTCACGAGTGGGTTTGCAAAGAGCTAAGGAGGCCCCACTTTAGGCGACACCTGTGTCTTCTAAAGAGCCGTGAAACGAAAGCACCCAATCATTCCTGCACCAGCAGGCACTATCTGGATGACACTGGACAGCAGGCAGATCTGCCCCTGTCCTGGGGGAGACCAAATCCTTTCTCCCAGGGTTTTCCCCACAGAACCACCTTGAAAAGAGTCCAGAATATAAGGCTGCCCAGGCTGCAGCTCTGGGACCCGCAGAAATGCGTGACACCCAGGACACACAGGCATCCCGGGGCCCGGCAGCGGCTGTTGGCGCTTCTCCCGTCTTTGGGTCCCTCGGGTGGCTCCTTCTACCACCATCTGCTGCCTCTCCACACCTAGCACTGTGCCTGGCCTAAAAGACTCTGCATAAATGCTTGCATTGATGAATCGATGGGTGAATGAATGCAGGTTTTTCAAGCTGGCTTTGAACTTCCGGCGATCCTCCTGCCTCAGCCTCCTGAGTGCTGGGATGACAGGTATGTGCCAACCCACCCAGCTTTGGCTTGAAATTCTTAATTTTAACAGGGCTCCACAAATTATGCAACTGGTCCTGGGTATAACGCTACATACACGGTCCTAAAAACCAAAACGCTATGTAGCCCCATAGAATAAAAATCACAGGGCTTATAGGGTAAATGGAGGTAAGAGCACAACACTCAAAATTTCATGAGCGATGCCTACAATGACAGCTAATGAAGATGGTAACACACTCACAGAATCAAATGGTAAGAATCGTGTTGATGCTGAACGCAGTGGTACATGCCTCTAATCCCAGCACTCTGGAAACTGAGGCAAGAGAATGGCTGTGAATTCAAGGCCAGTCTGATCCATGTGGCAGGACCCCGTCTCAAAAACCAAAAAAATGGGGCTGGGGATTTAGCTCAGCAGTTAGAGTGCTTGCCTTGTAAGCACAAGGCCCTGAGTTCGATCCCCAGCGCCAAAAAAAAAAAAAAAAAAGAGAGAGAGAAAGAAGCACATGACAACCACAGGAGATGTGGCGCTTTGCCTGGAGAAGGAGCTGCGGAGGGGACGCTGGTG